>JACGWO010000001.1:63257924-63417927 GCA_034509735.1 Sesamum alatum
CCATCAACCTATCTTAAGCGAGTTTGAACTATAATATAAGGGAAAGGAGAATCTTCTAAGAGTCGGGTTCTGTTCCATCCCCGATTCATTCCTTTAGATCCAAAAGCTATTTTGATTTTGAATTTGTAAATGTTTTTTGAATCAAGGTTTTTTATACATTTTTTATTTGAGGTGAATTCGAAGAAATTGTTCGAATTAAAAAACATCAGCAAGCATGAATTTACAGACAGCACAGCTTGCCAGTTAACTTTATACAATCGCACTCAAGCATTAGGTAACTGTGCGGTTCTTTCCACTTTTAGATGCTCCCTTTCAATTGACAAAAAGTTTAGGATAGAGTTAGTTTGAATAGTTTGGGAAGAAATTAACCTGCTTACAAAAGGGTCAATTTGACACTAATTTTAGGGGCGAGAGAGAGAGTTCAGATAATAGTTCCAGAAGATATTAATCTGTTTAGAAAAGGCAGCTTTAATCATGATCATGTCAGAAAAGGAGATAGAAGAGTGCACTCAAGGACGAAAGTGAATGCATTATTATACAAGTACCAATATGGATTTTCTTTGTATATAGCCACATCCTAGAAAGTGACACTATATATGAGACTCATATTAGAAACTTTAAATCCCTGGAATAATTTAGAAACACTCCTATTACTGTGGTAGAAGATTGCAAGACTAATCCTACAGAAAACTAGATATGAACACTTCTATCATAGGATGCGGAACAAATTCCTCCAGAAATAGCAAATTATACTCCCCATTGAAGAACCCATGTATATCCAGTCATATATCATTATCAAGTTGTCTGTGTGATGCAGGAGCATAATTATTGTTTAGTATCTTTTTCAGTTGTTAATTCTTTCCTTGAGTTGTTTTCCTCTTTCAGATGTCATAGGTATTCCATTCAAGTTTTGTCGTAAGTCAGTTACTTAATGTTAAGATATTAAAGTTAAATGATTCTCCTTTATGACAGCTTACGCTTTTGGATGAGGTGGTTGTTTAACAAGGTATCAGAGCCACACAAGAGGTTCTGGGTTCAAATCTCTGCCACCTTTATACAAGAGATTTATTCACGTGTAGGGTTTGCACGTGAGAGAGCATGTCAAGATATTAAATATTAAGTGATTCTCCTCACTAACAGCAGATGAGGTGGACGTTTAAGACGTAAGTAACAACACTTAAGTAACGGTTAATTAGGTATTTTTTTTCTTATCAAGGCAGTGCATGTTTATGTTTCTTACAATATCATGCTAGGTTTAAGTTTCTGGCCATCAGTAACAATATTTTCAATTACTCTGTTGCAGATTTCACTTGGGAACCAAAACTGTAGAAACCATCAAGCAAACATACTCTTTGAAGCAGATTTCACTCATACTGCATTGCATCCACATACATTTGTGTTGGTTAAACACTGTCTGAACAATATTTTTGACGCTATCAATACGTAAATCTCGCATACAGAGCAATATCAGTGATATTCCTACAGTAGCGTAAAATGGGCCAGTTATGGGTGTGTAGTGTACAGCGTAAACAGAGGATAACGGCAAGGATCCCACACAACCATCCTCGAGCAAGACGAAGCAGATACTGGAATAATTACTAAGTGGACTCTTGGCCAGTTTGTCTCTTGCCCAGACTAAAAGGGTTGGATGTAGTACAGATAAATGAATAGAAATTACTTCAGAAATGATGCTTTCAACGAAATTCAAAGAATAATTTCTTTTAAGAACTCGGTACTTTCATCGCAAACCATATTGTAACCAAAAAGATTTGAGTTATGCACACTGCAATTATGCAAAACATTATCACTATATGGAGCCAAATGTCAAAACTATATGTTTTTTCTCTACAATGAAACATATAGTAGTCAGTGTGATGTGCATCAATTGCTTTACTTGGAGGTCCTCTTAACTCCACATGAGACAAATATAACAATGGCCAAGATCATATATGATAAAGTTGTTTTACAAATCAGATTTCTAGATTTCTCTTATAAGCAGAAGCATATAAAAGATGATATCATATTCAGGGTGCATTCACTTTGACGCGCACTAGCAGTTTCGAGTTGAACCTGTTTGGACGTAGAACAACTTAAGGTAGGAAAGAAGGAAAACAAAATACTAAAATTAAAAGAGGACTTATCTTACTTTATCAGGCTCAATAGATTCCCATATCACATTGCATCTGTTGACAGATTCCTCTACCAGACTTGTGCTGTCCCACTGCATCACACGCACGTGCAATATTGAAGTAGCAAAAAACATCTGATTCACAATAGAATAAAAAAGAATTAGATGCCTAGAAGAATGTATAATATCTTTCAGGCAGCCTGTTAAACATGAAAACAACATTTAGCACATAGCAAACAGAAAGCACCTGAATGCTTCCAATATATGAGCAGTATTGAACAAACGAGAAAATGAATTTCATCACTATTACTTGGAGTTATTATAGAAAAGAGTAGTATGGACTTCGAGATATATGATATATGGTGCCATTGCACTAAAGATTTAAGAACCAAACATAGATGAAATCCAAGGAATAGCTATAAACTTGCACAATATACATCCAGAAAGAATTTCATCTACATCTGGCCAATTGCACCCCATGCGCGCATACTATAATTTTGATGGTTAAAAAGATTCAGAACAGTCAACACAAACCTGCAGTTCTGGGTAACACATCTCCACTGCACAATTAAATCCTTGTTGCAAAGCCAAAATTGACCCATTGTAGTCCCCCTCAATTATCAGGGCATTTGCAAGCTGAGAATTGAAGTTGCACGACCATAACCTCCCTGCAAACCTTCAAGGCCATAACCTTCTAGTTGTGAACACAAAGTTCTCAAAGCACAAGTTATACAAGAACATGCATACAGCATACCTTCTAATTAGTGCCTTTAGCAACAACAAAAACTCATTGAATTCTCTTATATTTACTAGCTATTTGTTCTTCACCCTCATCAGCATAGATGCTAACTTCATAGTAGTTTTTTAACCAATTCTGAAGATAAAAAACAGACCTCCAATTAACCAAAATCGGAAAGCATCAGAAGATTCCATAAACAAATTCAAAACTAAGACATCTAAGAAAGAAAACGATTCTAAGATTGTACGTTACACAACTACATTTCCTCTGAGGAGCTTAACGAAGCAATACAAAGGATACTTTGAAACCTATTACAAGATATTATTTTTTGGTACCAAAAATACCTCGTCCATATTTGGATAACTAAGAAGGATTTGAATAGTGGATTCGCTATTCACAGAGATAGCTGTGGTGTCAAGTCAATACATTTCCAGCGAGAATATGTATAAACAAACATGTTTTCACTTTAATTACTGTTTCAAAAATTGAAAACTGAAAACGAAAACATAAACAAACAGGCAAAGGACTTTTACACACACACACACACACAAACACCAAAAAAAAGAAAAATCTTCTACGACGGTCAGCATAGACAGTAGGTTTGTTTTCGTATGAAATATATATGAGTACCTTTTTGGTAGACATCTCAATGATAAGACTCTAAAGGAAACAGAAATACGTCCTTTACGAATCACTATTTTAATACTGTTAGTAGGAGGACCATGAGGATCTCTCCCCACTCTCTGCAAGATTTTGTTTCAATTATAAGGAAAAACTATGAATTCATTCACCCACTCCAAGCAACATGATATGAATTTGGGAGAACGCTACCTCAAAGCTAGCTATTGTAGTGGGAGAGCCCAAGGCCATATAAACACCATATCTGTACCCCATAATACCAATATGGGATCCAAGCCCCATACCTTACAAATTAGAACATAACAATCCACCACACTCTGCAGCCCCGGCGCCCATGGTGCTGGCTCTGCTGTAGGTTAGCCCCAGGTGAACACTGCAATTCGACATTACCATCCACTTGAACTGGCTTTGCACTAGTCTACCTAGCATTGGGAGAACACTGCAATACCAGCGTCACCAACCACGCTGTACAATCATAACTGGAAGGAGCAGTGGATGGCTCTGCTACCAGTTGACATGACCTTGGGAGAACCCTACCTCAAAAGCTAGCTACTGAAGTGGGAGGGCAAAATGCCATATAAACCCCAAATCGATACCCTATAATACCCATTCACCAATACCCTTACAATTAAGATCATAACACAGCAATCAAAGCAGAAATCCTAAAGCTTCATGTACTCTAAATAGGCATACCCATCTCCAGAAATTGCAGTGAGTTCTAAACCCTTGTTTAATATCTGCTTTTGTGAAGGAATTGCTCCCACAAGATGGTAGCACTGGCTCAACAGGCTATAAGCTCTGCACTTCAGCTCAAAGCAAGAAGGAATAGACTTCAAGAGAAGTTGCTGCACCAAGCCAAGACCTATTAGAAGATGAAGTAAAATTTCTTCCAGAAAGCTAAACTGA
The DNA here is from genome assembly GCA_034509735.1 of Sesamum alatum. Classification (NCBI taxonomy): domain Eukaryota; kingdom Viridiplantae; phylum Streptophyta; class Magnoliopsida; order Lamiales; family Pedaliaceae; genus Sesamum; species Sesamum alatum. The sequence continues at coordinate 63,262,337 of JACGWO010000001.1, forward strand.
CGGTATATAAGGATGACTCATCTACTAAATAACCCTTGCAATAAAGTCACAGCCGACCATTGTCGGTTCTCAACTTAATCACTTGTAAAATACATTAGTTTACTATGAGTCTGGATGGTTAAGAACTACAAAAACAGTTCATCGACTCTCAATATCTTTATGAAACATCACCTCAAGCATATAGGAAATCTCAATTCCGGATGCATATAAGTCCATGCCCTCTCGGCATTGCATGAAACATGCGGGTAACCTGATTGCGAAACATTTAAGGAACCTTTGTTTTTACATTATAAATGTTACCTTTTGCCATCTCATGCTACAATTATATTTATATGAAAGACTCAAATACATCAAAGAATTCGACAAACGTAAAATCCGACAAGACGACCCATTGCCATACATCCCAACTATACCCAAGCCAACGAAACACTCGTACAAAAGAGCACGAAATCTAGTATTTTCCAGTATATATTTGCGGCCCTCAAGCTACAAATAGAGCAAAAGGAAGCTATAACGACAAAGAATTGGTCAAATTCAACGAAAAAACCCGCGAGAAACAGTAGAAAGGAAACGAGACATACGGCGCGCTCGAGGTGAGCTTTTGCGTGATTGACATTGTGCGAGTGCTTGAGAAGAAGTGCGGCGACCCGGAGGCGGGTTTTGATTTCAACAATGGGGAGAAACGAGACTGGACTCTGGCATATGGCCTCAAGGCATTTCACCGCCTTGCCTATCTCCCTTCTCTGCTCGTGGTGCTCCGCCAGCGCCCACAGCCCTTCCGCCACCGCTTCCATCGCCGGTTTTTACAGCTCTCTCCCTTTCACCATACTCTCAACCTCGACTAGAACCAAAACTCGATGAAGAAGAAAGCTCAAGAAAAGATTCTCACGATCAACATTCAAAGCAATCAAATTGGGCTTACATTACCTAACATGTTTCGTTTATTTGGGCCTCCATTATTCATATTGGCCCATTTAAGAATACTTTGAGGAATATTATATTTTGTTTAAAGGTAAATTGTAAATAACCTCATGTGATACTGCAAATGAACAAATTACCCCTTTTAAAAAAATAAAATAATAATTTACTTTCTTGTGTCTTTTAAAATAAATTAATTCACCTTCTCATATTTTTTAAAATAAAATAATTTACATCCATTAACTTCTAACAGAAAATTAATAGCGGAACTAAAAATATTTAAAAATAACATTTTGAGGGATAAATAATGTATTCCCATTGAGTCCGAAAATATTGAGTGCGTGGTGAGAACACTTTCGAAATAGAAAATGCACTTTTCTATTTAATAATGGTAAAACATCACTAATTTTTACTGTCTAAAAATGCAATAAGGAAAAAACCCATTAATTTTCACATCCTGAAAATGAACTCATAGAAAAGTCACGCATTACTTTAGAGGTCATGGTTCGAACCCCATCAATGTGTGGAATGTTAGTCTACTGTATAATAGAATTGTTCGTATACTGTAATAGTAAGGAGTTGTTGAGATTTAATTTATATGATACTATTGATCAATGTATGATTATTGTAATTGCCGCTATTAGATATTAATGGTCAACAGGGTTGATTGTAATGAATTTAGTTCAATTAGTAATATTCATCGTTTTCACTTCAAAAAAAGAAAAGTGACGCATTGTAAAAGTTCAATTACATATACGTCCCATTTAGATTGAAAATTATAATGAGGTATGTTCCGTACTACGTGTAACTTAATTCAGTTGAGTTTCATTAAATTTTATATGTGATATTTTTAGAATACCTCTCATAAAATCTTGATGGTAATTTGACTTTTTTTATTTTATTAAAATACTCTTTGGACCAAATCTCAAATAAAACATCTTTGATCATCTTATTGATGTTGGCAATACTTTAAAGTGAAGATTAACGACGCGAAAGAGGCAATAAAATGATTAGATATGAGGACATGATGGAGCCGGCACAGATAGAAGGAAAATTCTTATATGGATTAGATTTGACCGAATCAAACCAATCATAAAGCAAGTGCGATACACTTCCTATGTGATTGGCCATTTTTCCTAAATTGTACACCAATCACACAGTAAATATATTGCACTTATCTTTGATTGATTCAAATTTGATCCAACCAGATTTGAGCTAAAATTTTACATCTAATGAACGCCTTCCAAAACTGTCATGGATCATCTTAACACTCTCCACTCTCCAGAGATTGAATTGCCGAAGGATTTGTGTACGAGCGTCGCTCTTTCACTGTAACTCTCTTGAATTCCCACCTGAGATTTCTAACAGAGAAGGTGAGCAAGTATGTGAAATTTACAGGCGATTTCCGTCCTGTGGATCGTCTATGTTCTTGCCAGCTGGTTCGACTTCTTGACCATTGTATGTATTCAGTAAGTGTTCTTATCGCCTACCTTGTCTCTCTTGAAGACTTACGGTAACTAAGCATGAACTGAATCTACAGTTGATCAATGGAGGCTACACGACGAGTAATACGCTTAACATCTCCTAAAGTTTAGGCGTATTACAGAAAGGTACTTATGATGATAGTAACGGTGCCCCCGTTGTACGAGAGTCGTGAAGATCAACTGGATTCTTATGCTCTCAAGGCAAAAGCCAAACTCCAGAAACAATACAGCAAGATTGAAGAAAAGGTTATCCAGAAACTACGGAAAGTACCTTTTGTTACCGACAGCCACCAGAAGCAATGAAAATCCGACATCATGCTTTAGGACAAGGAACCTGTCTTTACATTCTTAAGGTTCTTGGCAGAGTTAAGACCAAGAATGTGGCAATGACTGATTACCTGACTCAGTTTATAGCCACTTTCGTGTTATTTGTTCAGGTATAGAGTTCGTGTATCTTGCACTCACTTCGTTATTGTCTATATCAGAAGATAGAGTTCTGATCCACCAGAAAGAACGAAAACCCACGATGAGCATGAATCTGATACAACTATCACCCATTTCTGCAAACTCATTTTCGCAGAAATAGAGGCTGCAAAATCAAATTAGGCCAACATACGGACATGAAAGGTAAGGAAATCGACCAATTCTAAACCTGCTGCACTTGTGATCACATAGCTATGGTAATCTAGAATCTTGGTCGGATTTCAAGTTTCATTTTACTTTCAGACATGCGACTTCTCATTATCGACGCTAACAAGTGAAAAGTTATATTCCTATAAACAATCAATTATAAAGAATACTTGGAGAACTATTGAAGCACCCGTTGCTGCAAAATAGCTATATATTAGCGTGTATTTCAGATCGACATAAAGCCTGAGCATTAGTATTTCATTTAATATACTCGACCAGGATAACGTTAATAGCACAGCTCCTCTGCATCCCTATAAATGAATCTAAAAACCATCTCTTAAACTAAGAAACATAAGCTACAACAAGATACACTTACAAAAATTGCAAAAGGCATCCTTCTTCATACCTTTGATGTCTTAGAGGGAAGGAAAGGCTCCCACCACCCGTATTCGTACTTGGGATAAGGAGCGGTCCACTTCTCCGGCTTTTCAAACTCGAGATTAACGGGATTGGAAGCCAAAGCTTCTTCTAGACTCTCAGCTTCAAAGCTCTCCTGCAGAACTCGGTCTAGTCTTAACTTCATATACCTGCATGCATATACAACCGGCTCATAAGAATTGATGCAGTTCCGGTTATCCATAGACTTGAAAAAGCATATTGAAGTTTGTGGATGAAGTTCTTGGTTCTGCAATACTATGATCATCCCTAGGACAAAAAGTGATCATATGCAACATATTTAGCCAATTATGTGAAGGAAAGACAATTATGAGTTCAAAAAAGCGGTAAAAGAACTGTAATATGAGATGCAGCAACGAGTCCATGAAGCACAAATTAGATGCATTTCACATAATCACAGTCGAAAAACTTCAGTAAAAGTGTTCCGATCATAGTAATTCGATAAAGAACCAAAGTATCATACATATCAATAAGTCCATGAAGCTCGAAGCAACTAGATGCATTTCACATAATCATAGTCTTTTAGGCCGAAAAACTTCAGGAAAAGACGTATCAATCGCTACAATTCAACGGGCTGCTCTTACGTGATCCAAGGTCCGTTAGTCGAAACAAGAGCAACAGCAGGTCTCTTGAGTCTCTTGGTAATGTTGGGAAACTTGTCCAAGAACTTGGGCTCAATCACAAGCCAGAAATCCTGCTCCTTGTTGCGCTCCGCATAATTCCTTAGGCGCTCGGACAACAGCTCCTGGAAATGCTCCTCCTCATCCAACATAAACTTAGCATTGGCAACTACAAAATGATAATTCTTGCTCCCAGCTTCTTCTACCTCCTGTCCTCTCAAAACCCAAAATCAAGAATCACCAAGAACCATCAAAATCAATCAAAATACTCCCAAATCAGCAATCTTGATATAGATAACAAAATGGGACATGGGAAAATTGCAGAAAAAAACGTAATTAGCAGACCTTTTCAGTGGGATCAGAGGAATCAACCGCGGCCACTGCTGTTCTTACAGAGGTGGTCAGTTTCCAGCAGCTGCTGCCAATGGGATTTGAAGATTTCAAGAAAGGTTTTGGAGATGGAAGTAGGAATGGGCTGAGGGGTTTGTGGGTCGGGGAATTCAGCAGCTGAGTGCCCAAAGAGCCAAGATTCAGAGTAGTAGAAGCTAACATGGCTTCCAAGAATCAGTTGCTCTTTCCTTTTTTTTTCTATGTTTCTTGAATCAGCTGGAGAAAAGAAGAAGAAGATGATAGAAGGCCAAAATTCAAGTGGGAAAAATACAAGAGACAAACAGCAACCTTATCTGCCTTCTTTTCCCACTCCCCTTATCCCTGCACTTGTTTACTTTACCCAAACAAACCCCTCTACTTGTGCAAATTGTGTTCTTGACCCTATTCGCTTGCCCCACTAAGACCACAGTTTTATATGGCAATTTCTTCAAGTCTTTGTAGCAAATGGTGATTGGTGATTGGTGAAGGCGCCCATCCTATGTTGATTAAGGAATAATTTTGGAACCTCTTTATATATGTATGGTTTTTGTTCTTAATAATTAATGGAAATAGAACTCTTATGGACGTTCTAAAATTGAAATTCATATGCCAGTATTTGAAATAGGACTATATTTGTAAGATTTACTTGGGGAATAGTTCTTGAAATTATTAGTAAGATTTACGCGTGAGTGTTTGAGGTAGGTTTACTGTAAAGAGTTTTATATTCTACGACGGCTTGTGTTGTAGAGTCGATCTAAGAACCCCATATTACATAAGGGCATTCATTAACTAGGTGGAGGATTACGCTTTCATCCCAAATCGATTAGAAAATGGTTTTTGAATTGTTGGGTATAATTCGTGGATGGTTTAAAATACGATTAATCAAGGGGCTTCATACGAGGGTCTGTCATAGGGGCAAGTCTTGGGGATGCACCCAGAGCAACAACATGCACTAATTCGTGAATGGTTTAAATTTGCATTTCAATCCCATATTGATTAGGGAATGATTATTTAATATGGTATCGCTTACTTTTTAATCATTGATTTTTTAAAAATGAATAATACACATTAACATTATATGATCTTCATTCTTTAATGTCTTCTCATGGATATGGTTAGAGTGTTACCATGAATATTTATACTATTTTGAGAAAGATTAAAAAGTGCCAAAAATACGAAGCTTTCTAAAAACCACATGAACATAAGAATGGCAAAGAGGACAGGTTTTGATAATATTGAGAGTAATTACAAACATCATATACCATGAAATTTGCAACATATGGACCAAGATTGGTCATCAAGACATTGTACAACTACAGCCAAAGTCATATAGACCATTTCATCTCCAGACAATGCAAATATTATATTGACAGATTCAAATGCAATGAGAGGGAAAAAAAACTGTCAATTCTGCATATATGAACAAAATAGAAGGTTTTGATACAAAAATTTTCAGTATTCTGAAACCTCAAACATACAAGAAGCTTACTCAAATAAAACCAATCAGAAATCAGACGAGCTCGATGTAAGCCATCGGTGCGTTATCCCCCCGCCTCGGTAAGGTTCTGATTATCCTAGTATAACCTCCTTCTCTGTCCCCATACCTCTCTGGGACCTCAGCAAACAATGCATGGACTATTTCCTTTTCGTAGATATAACCAAGGGCTTGTCTTCTCTTGTGCAGAGAGCCATCCTTAGCCAGCGTAATCATTTTGTCAACGTATTTCCTCATTGCACTAGCTCGAGCTCTCGTGGTCTTTATACGACCATACTTGAGAAGCTGAGTTGTCAAGCCACGTAACAGAGCCTTTCGCTGGTCTGGCGGTCTGTTAAGTTTTGGCACTTTTCTCCCGTGCCTCATGGCAAAAATTCGGCTGCCATTGTCGATCCCGGTGAAACAATGCTCAAAACTTGTGGAACCTGCAGCAATGCGAGCTCAGTATAAGTGTGAGTAACAGCATCTCTACTTCAACAGTGAGGTTCTATTTCCATGCTAAGAAAACAATTCAAGATAGTGAATGGAATTGGGCCTCAAATGTCAAGAAATATCGATGCAATTTTGAGCTAAGGGGGTGTTTGCAAATGCAACTGCTAAAATAAGCGTCTATCAGCTTATTGTTGAGAATAAGCTTAAATATTTTTTTTTTTTTATTTTTATTTATTTATTTATTTTTTTTCCAGCTTTTGCTTTTGAACTATTTAAAATAAACTAATTTAAGCCAAAAATTATAAGCAGTTCCCTACCAACTAGACAACTTATTAGTAAAATTGCAATATTAAATTGTTCTATCAAGCTTCAACTTTTTCCAGTTCCCCAACTTTCACTGCTGCTTAACTTACAACATTTTTTATGATTTATTCTCACAACAAAGATAAAAGCTATTGCAAATTCCCTTTAAATGTTTCTGATAAAACCCAAAACCCTTGCTAATAGTGCAAAAGTAGTGCGAATGGAGCTATTATTACATCATTGAATCTAAGTAACCTTGCAAGCAGCACTCCCATGATATTTCTTTTTCTATTGACTTCATACATCAGTGATAAGACACTATCACATGCAGTCTACTGCTCGTAAGATAAGCCTCAACTTTCAAATCCACCATAGTGAAAGAATTGGATCTTATTCATCTCCAATTCCACGAGAAGGATGTGCAAAAGAAAGGCGGGATAGGAAATCACAAGTCATTATGCAGTTCCACGAAAATTCAAGTTTGTTGCAAATAATTCCAAATTCCACTTCAAAGTACCAGTAACACATGGTATCTAAGTCACTTTTGACAAAGAGAGCGACTCAGACATCAGAACATGAAATACTACAATATTATAATGCAAATACTTTCAGAACCCAAAAATATCATTATGTTGTTGAATCTATACTTTTCCATTTTGAGAATGAAATAAGTGAAACAACTTTGAGCTTTTATGAGTGAACTTCTACATGAAGCCACTTTGATGACCAGCCTTTTATCAGTAAATAGGCAATGCAAGTAAAATTATCCCCTCAGGTTAAAGAAACCTGAAAAGGCGCACAATTTGGGCCCTGCTTGTAGACTAGAACGGGAGGGAGAAACTGAACCTACATTGTGGCTAGCTTAACTGAGTCGCGGGCTTAAGTCATATTTGCAAGAACTGCAAATGCAGCAAACCGAAAGGTCTAATATCAAACAGATGCGCGTGATTCTAACAATGGCAACAGATGTAGAATGAGATCATGAGAAAAGAGAAAGGACTTTTGAGTCCTTGGCCTTCTCAAAATTTATTACTTTGAGAATAAAATGTTAGACGGTGATGGCTACAACAAGTTATTGGCACAAATTGGAGTAGAACTACTTAAACACAACCAAGAATGTGAGAATACCATTATAATAAATGACAATTATAAATCTTGTCAGCATCTCAAATTCGCAGAGCAATTATATTATATATGGACGCAAACATGCATAAGCGCTCAATTTCCTTTTCTTTCTTCTCCGGAAAAGTTCCACAAAAATGTTCTTTTAAAACAGTCAATTGACAATTGTAGCATTGTTGGATCAATCATTACATGACTGAACCAAAACAACCCCGAAAAGATTGATTGGAAAGAGTGCCAAATATATGAAACCCATATAGCAGAAGCAATAAATTCTCCCCCTCCAGTTGGACCTAAAATAAGAACTAGCCAAGCATTCAAAATAAGTAAAGGAAGAAAATTGGCAGAAGAAACTTTTAAATAAAAAAAAAAACTAAACACGAAAGATCTACCGGACCTCATCCATCAAATATCTTCTATTATATTATAATAGTCTTGAAAATCTCTTCCTAAGTTAAATAGGGATATACAAAAATTCTCAAGAGAATATCTATTGAATCACAAATATCGTCCAGCAGTAAGCTACTCTCCTCCTCGCCCATGGATGCAGGGGTGTTTGCAATAGCTTCTGTCTTTTGTGGTGGGAATAAAATGTAGAAAAAATTATAAGTTTAGCTATAGTGGTGTGTTTGGGAAAAACCGTAATACGTATAATTCTACCATTAAGCACCGAAAATTGACGGGAGAAGCTTATAACTTTTGGCTTAAAAGAGCTCAAAAGCATGAGTGGTAAACTAAAACACTCCTTCCAACTTATTTTCAGCTACTCACCTGAGTTGAAGTTATTGCAAACACCCCAGTAATTATGTTTGTTTTAACTTTATACTTTCAATTTGCGCTTGAATTATAACAAAATGCAAGTCATCATCAACAACCCAATTCATTTCACACCAAGAAATCCAAATTTAGCAGAAAAAACCACCACGAAAAACATCAAAACCCACATCTTGTCGCCATTCATAATCTCATAAAGCACCAAATACTCCATTTTCTTTGAGGCATTAACACGCACACATTCACAAACACCACAATTGTACAAATAAACAAAACTATACATAACATCAAACTATAAAAGAGGAGCAAAGAAAACAAATTGCCATCCGTACCTTGAGCTGAAGAGAGGGAAATGAGGGGGTTTAAAGGAGCCAGACCCACAAAGGAGTTCAGAGGCCTGGGGCCGGATTTGGGCCTGGACAGTCTGAGGTTCCCGTTTCGAAAGTACCCGGAAGGGCCCGAAGGAGAGGCGCTAATGGAAGGGAGGCTGGCCCGAAGCGAAGACAAATTCCATGTAGAAACGGACGCCATTTTCGGGGTGTTTCCTTCTTCCTCTGCTCACTCAGTTGGGAAGATAATGGAGGTGCAGTGGATAATTCGATATTGGCCCTTTATTTCTTTGTATGAATTTATACCCCTCAAAAATTTATATTTGCTCTTCGACCCCGGACCTTGTTGGGATTTAGGACTTGAAATGCAATTTTCTTTTTTTCTTTTTATTCTTTTCTATCCTTTCTTTTTATTTATGCTTAAGACGTTCTCACTTAATATAAGGTGTAATTATATTTTTAATATAAAAAATATATCAATATGATTGTAATCATGATTTATTTAGGCTTGGTTTGAGTTGATGATTGAATACTTAATTATGCGATAATTGATCTTAGAAAAATTATTATTCACAATTTCATAATTTATTATATAAATACAGACTAAATTTTTAAAAAATAATCTCACGTAAAGTTAATAGAGGAATTAAAGAATTATTTAATTGCACAACGAGTAATACGTAGAAAATAATTACGCTAGGATTAAAAGTTATAAATTGTAATTACTATATTTGTATTTTTAAATTAGTATTTTTCTAAATAAAAATACAATAAACAAATGAGATTTTGATATATTTTACAAAGCGCATTTTCAGAATTATATACGAGATTCGAATCCCCGATCAGACTTCAACTTTACTATTTATACAAATCCTTATTGGCAAAACTACTAACAATTATGATCTAACTTTGAATATTTTTCGGTGTTCTCTTAAAAACAAAAACAACTGTTTATTTTAGATCAACTTGCTATTTTTGTTTTTTATTAAGTCTATATAATTAGATTCGATAAATTAATACATAAGGCACATAAAATATTAGAGTTTAAAGTACAAAATTTAAATCACCCTGATACACACTATTAATTTTAAAAAAGATCAAATTATTCTACATCAAATAAGTTTAAGCCCAATTTACCCGTAAAACAAATACCAACTCGTTATAAACAATTTAATTAGTTTATTTTCCATTTAGGAACACAAGTATAATTTAGTTAAAATATTGTAAATAATACTGATATTAGTAGAAGGCGAGTAGGAAGAATTATTGGTAAACACGAAGGAAGCACCACGCGCCACCTCCCTTCTCCGAGTCGTTTTTTGACTATGTTAAAGCCGCTGCTGCCTTTTCTTACTTCCCGCTATTCTCTCAGTCTCACCCCGTTCCTCTATTTGCATCTCTCCACGCGCCGCCTCCTCCCTCGCCGTTCCCCGCCACCTCTCTCACCAGGCGTCACTTTACCCCGAGCCTCATCTTCCTACTCCCACAATCCTCATCGGGCGAGTGCTTTTCTGAATTAAACTATAATTAATTCCGTCGTAGCTATGTTCAGAACTGGGATAATCGTAGGGTTTTATTGATGTTTCTACTTGAAAACTGGATGCGCAGATGGAGTCTGAGAGTTATGCCTTCGGCCCCTACAAAATCGGCGCCAAGGAAGTGTTCTACTCTACTCAGCTTTCGTATGCTTTGGTCAATCTACGCCCTGTTGTTCCTGGTATGTATTTCCTGTTCCCATTTCTTATATATGATTCTGATGGCAATTTTGGTTAGTTATTTGTTTATGAATCTTTTATTGTCATACACAGTGGTGTAATTCGTTACTCTTGATCATGATTCTTGTTCGAAATGCACTTTACGGGTATCGATCAATGGTTTAGCAATCTAAGTTGGAAGTGTAAGGTCAGAGTACTATATCTATGACGATTCAGTCTCATTATTGTATAGTGTTAATGAAAGCAGGAATGAGTTGATGTATTGCTTTGGTTTCATCTTATGTACTCTACTTGAAAGTAGAGAGAGGAACTTTGTGTAGAGTGGTAGACCATCTTTTGCAAAATTTACTGTTCTTAGGTCCATAATAGTTCACAAGACTAAGATGGGTTCTGGCTGAGAAAAAGTTTGACAGAGTTTACTGGATAGGCTTGCACAACATCGTGATAATGAAATGTTTGATCGTCACTTAAGGTTAATGAGAAAAATAAGTACCTGTATTGTCTATCACCAATCTCATGGGTAAAGCCTTGAACAACACGATCGTCGGATACAATGATGTGAATCTGTGGTTTTGAGCTGAGTTTATAACTGCATAGGGTCCTAGGTGAAAATGGCAAAACAGCAGAAAATGAAAGAAACACAACTCTTTGCTCGTTTTTGAAAATTTGTTCTGTAATTTACTTCCTTCACGTTTAGTCTCCAATGATATTGTGTTGATTTTGGTTTGTGTTTGCCTCTCCGTTGCAGGTCATATCCTTTACTCTGTCCTTATTTGAACAGCACATAGTGATTGACTATAACTTGTAGATATTCCATGGATTGACGCGTTGGATCTTGTAGAAATGTAGAATAAATTGAAATTTATTGGTTGAGCCTTACCAATCAAATCTACATGCTCTTAGATCAAATGGCACAAACATGTTTTGACCGTCTCAGCACTGGAAGTTACTTCTCGAAGTGGGTGGGTTTTGGTTTTGCAAGTGCCCGACTCCCTCATCATGACGAAATTCCGAAGTTAATGCTGAAAAAGTAAACAATTTGTAATCCCTTTAATTTTTTACATAATTTAAAAATATCCGAGGGCAAGAAGTCTTGCCTTTTCATCTGTTAAATCTCTGCATCATCCATACTCCCATCCATCTGGCCCATGGAAAAGGATAAGCAGAAAGATCCCCAACCATGAGACCCTTCTTTCCACATTTAGATTTCCTCATTTTGTTGACTTGACACGAAACACATGTGCTCGTCTGCCCACGACGTGATGTCAAGCGCTTCATTGATCTCACTGCTGATGAAACTAGTGATCTGTGGCTTACGGCTCAGAAGATCGGTCACCAGCTAGAGTCCTATCACAATGCATCTTCCCTCACCTTCACAATCCAAGTAAGACGAAGCATAGCATATGAAGGCAATCATTACTTGTTCTTTCCCCTCACCCTCATGTTACTTAAGTTATTTCATATTCGATATCATTTTCCTCTGTCTGCTTGCGTACAGTTATTGATCTGGTCGAATGTCCTTATCTTCCTAAGCAACACATGCATAGACCATTTCTTCCTCTAGTTGTTGAAACTGTTAGTTAACTCTATATTGTCTTCAAAGTCCTAATCTCTGGAGATGCCGTGAAACCTTAGGATGGGCCGCAGGCCGGACAGACTGTCCCACATGTCCACATCCACATACTCCCGCGCAAAACTGGTGACTTTGAGAACAACGATGAAATTTACGATGCTGTAAGACATTACTGCTTATAATTTTGTCCACTTTAGATTTTCTCTGCTGCTAATCCATTGCATAGATTGATTCGAAGGAAAAGGAACTGAAGCAGAAGCTCGATCTTGACAAAGAGAGGAAGGACAGAAGCATGGAGGAGATGGCTCAAGAGGCGGACGAATACCGGAAGCTTTTTTCGTAGAAAAAACGGTACGGGAGTTGTTGTACTTGCATTTTGCTTTTAAATTGCCCAGTCTCTCTGGATTATTTGATGTTATGCGTGATCAAGAGCCCTTCTTTTATGAATCAATGGCACAATTCTTCAGTTCTTGTATCCAGAATAGCTGTTCATGTTATTTGTTTGGCTCTTGATTGACAATTCAGTACTATATCTTTCATTTTATCTAGGATAATAATTACACCTCTTTCCCTGCTACTTGGTTTAGAAATCAAAACATGCCTCCCTTATTGCGTATGTTGAGTTAGCAACCAACTCGTTCTAATAGGGTTCATTTGGATGAAACGATTCCGATTTGGAGGAAGGGCTTGGAATAAGGATTTCAAATGATTCCATGTTAAATGAATTTGAAATTCAGTGCAATGACACGAAATATAGTTCAAAATAAAAAGTTCAAAAATTTGAATTTTGTTGTAGCATGGATTTATCCAAACAAGTTTTATAATTTCTTTTATTATAAATTTATAATTCTTAGTTCCTAATCCAGGAGTTAAATCACAGTATAAACTTCCAAGAATGAATTTGATGGTGTCATAATTGATGGAGTCATCCTAAAAATATTATAATATAAGGTAATTAATCTAACTTTTGAGCGACTGAGTCTGTATAAAGATTTATCTCATAATTTTATAAACATCCAAACTTACAAAAAATAACCATAATAACCAGTATTTATTTAAGCCTCAACTATCGTAATAATTTCATAATAAATTATGTCATCGATCAAGATACCTTGACAAACAACGGACACCATAATTTACTCTGCGGCGATTAATTATCTAGATAAACTTAAATTATACTTTGATGGAATAAAAAATGGGAAATGTAGTCTTGGGACGCATCAAAGAATATTTTTTAACAGACTCGAAGTGTAATTTTCAAAGTTTTGAAGGGGCAAAGTGTAAACTAATTTGGAAGGAATCCGATTGTAATTAACCTTAAATATATCTACACAATGTAGAATCTCGGAAATTCTTATGAAAATAGCATTTGAGCATACTTCAATCTTCATGCAGTTTCAACTTTTTTTTTTTTTTTTAAAGTCACTATTTATGTATTCACAAAAAATTGCATAGGTATTGAATACATTTTTTCTTAACTATAATAGCATAAAATAAATAAATTTATACACAAATATTTTAAAAAATGATAAAATTCATAAACATAGTAGTTGAATAAAATCTGAAGTCAAATTAATTAATGCATTTTATTATAAAGGGTATTACAAATGAATATATTATATTATTAATATCAATGATATTTTTGTTTTTTTGATTTAATTTAAAGAATTACCTCAAATATAGAATGGTAAATTACAGTCAGCTCCCCTGAGGTTTGACATATTTAAAAATTTACAAATACCCCTTGAGGTTTATAATTTTTAACCAAAGGTCTGAAATTGACCATTTTGCCCTTGAATTTTTAGTTAAAATTATAGAAAAATCAATCGAGACAAATCGCATTATTGCTACTCTGTGTAAAAATTTAAGAAACATCTTCCTGCGCATTGTAATCCAAAAAAATTCAAAAAATATTAAGAATAATTCAATTTGTATAAAGTTATTTTCGTAAGTTCAAATTTTGAGTAATATTTATAATTATAATAAATCTTATAGGAGGTAACCGTAATTTACCCAATATAGAAATAAGTGAAAGTTATTTAGTTTAGGAGAAATGTATTTAAACCCCCCCCTCCCCCCAAAAAAAAAAAAATTGATTGGGTATAAAGCGAGTAGGACGAATTATTGGCAAACACGAAGGAAGCACCACGCGCCACCTCTCTTCTCCGAGTCGCTTTTCACTATGTTAAAGGCGCTGCTGCCTCCTCTTACTTTCCGTTATTCTCTCAGTCTCACCCCATTCCTCTATTTACACCTCTCCCCGCGCCGCCGCCTCCCTCGCCGTTCCCCCCCACCTCTCTCACGAGGTGTCACTCTACCCCGAGCCTCATCTTCCTACTCTCACAATACTTATCGGGCAAGTGCTTGTTTGAATCAAACTATACTTCCGTCGTAGCTATGTTCAGGCCTTGGATAATCTGATTTTTTACTTGAAAACCTGAATGCGCAGATGGAGTCTGAGAGTTATACCTTCGGCCCGTACAAAATCAGCGCCAAGGAAGTGTTCTACTCTACTCAGCTTTCGTATGCTTTTGTCAATCTACGCCCTGTTGTTCCCGGTATGTATTTCCCCTTCCCATTTGTTATTGTTTTTCATGATCACAACGATGTTAAGAAAAGAAATGCTTCTCTGGGGTTTAGCTTTGTTAATATCTTGTTTCATATGCCTCTTTTTGTGACTCTGTGTTAGAATGATGGTAATGCTCTTCTGGGAAGGTATTTTGTTTCAGATTAAATTTGAGTTTCAATATATGATATTGATGGCAATATTGGTCAGTTATTTTTTTATGAATCTTAGTATCATACACAGTGGTGTAATTCGTTACTCTTGATCATGATTCTTGTTTGAAATATACGTTACGGGTGTCGATGAATGGTTTAGCAATCTAAGTTGGAAGTGTAGAGGTGAGAGTACTGTATCTATGCCGAGTCAGTCTCACTGTTGTATACCTGTTATGAAAGCAGGAATGAGTTGGTGCATTGCTTTGGCTTCATCTTATGTACTCTACTTGAAAGTAGGGATAGGAACTTTATGTAGAGTGGTAGACCATCTTTTGCAGAATTTACTGTTCTGAGGTCCATAGTAGTTCACAAGACTAAGATGGTTTCTGGCTGGGAAAAAGTTTAACAAGAGTTTACTGGATACCCTTGCACAACGTCGTGATAATAAAATGTTTGATCGTCACTTAAGGTTACTGAAGAAAAATAAAACCTGTATTGTCTATCACCAATCTCATGGGCAGAGACCTTGAACAACATGATCGTCAGATTCAATGATGTGAATCTGTGATTTGAGCTGAGTTTGTAACTGCATAGGGTCTGAGGTGAAAATGGCAAGCAGAAAAGAAACATCACTCTTTGACGTTTTCGAAAAGTTGTTCTGTACTTTACCTCGTTCACGTTCAGTCTCCAATGATATTGTGTTGATTGTGGTTTTGTGTTTGCTCTTCGTTGCAGGTCATATCCTTTACTTTGTCCATATTTGAGCAGCACATAGTGATTGACTATAACTTGTAGATATTACATGGATTGACAGGTTGGATCTTTGTAAAAATGTAGAGTAAATTGATATTCTTCGGTTGAAACTTACCAATCAAATTTGTACTAGCATGTTCTGCATGTTAACAATAGTTATGTACATGCTCTTAGATCAAACGGCACAAACTTCTTTTCACCGGTCTCAGCTCGGGAAGTGACTTCTTAAAGTGGGTGGGTTTTGGTTTTGCAAGTGTCCTGACTCCCTGATCATAAAGAAATTCCGAAGTTCATGCCGAGATACTAAACATTTTGAATCCCTTTAATTTACACCATTTTTAAGGGCAAGAAGTCTTGTCTTTTCATCTGTTGAATCTCTGCATCATCAATACTCCCATCCGTCTGGCCCAAGGAAAAGGATAAGCAGGGAAAGATCCCCAACCACGAGACCCTTCCACATTTAGATTTGCTCATTTTGTTGACTTGACATGAAACACATGTGCTCGTCTGCCCACGACGTGATGTCAAGCGCTTCATTGATCTTACTGCTGATGAAACTACTGATCTGTGGCTTACGGCTCAGAAGATCGGTCGGCAGCTAGAGTCCTATCACAATGTATCTTCCCTCACATTCACAATCCAAGTAAGATGAAGCTTAGCATATGCAGGCAACCATTACTGGTTTTCTCCCCTCACCCTCATGTTACTTTAGATATTTCATAGTCGGATCATTTTCCTCTGTCTGCTTGCATACAAGTTATTGATCTGGTAGAATATCCTTATCTTCCTAAGCAACACATGCATAGCATTTCTTCCTCTAGTTGTTGAAACTATTAGTTAACTCTATCTTGTCTTCCAAGTCCTAATCTCTGGAGACCCCTTGAAACCTTAGGATGGGCCGCAGGCTGGACAGACTGTTCCGCATGTCCACATCCACATACTCCCGCGCAAAAGTGGTGATTTTGAGATCAACAATGAAATTTACGAAGCTGTAAGACATTACTACTTATAAATTTGTCCACTTTAGATTTTATCTGCTGCTAATCCATTGCATAGATTGATTCGAAGGAAAAGGAACTGAAGGAGAAGCTCAATCTTGACAAAGAGAGGAAGGACAGAAGCATGGAGGAGATGGCTCAAGAGGCGGACGAATACAGGAAGCTTTTTTCGTAGAAAAAACGGTACGGGAGCTGTTGTACAGGCATTGTTCTTTTGAATTGCTCAGCCTCTCTGGATTATTTGATGTTATGTGTGATGAAGAGCCATTTTTTTATGAATCAATGGCACGATTCTTCAGTTCTTGTATCCAGAATAGCTATTCACGTTATTTGTTTGGCTCCTGATTGACAATTCAGTACTATATCTTTCATTATTGAATCCTCTATTTTATAGCGATGTTTCATTTTAGGGATAATTTAAGCTCATATGGTTTGAAAAATTATATATGTTACGTATAGATTCCTTCATTTGTCAAAATTTACCGAATTTACTAATATTAGCCAAAAAAAAAAGAAAAAAATTTGAATGGAAATTCATATTTAAGTCCGGTTGACTTATTTTGTATTTATTGAAGGTCAAATAAATCTTTTTCTCATCAAACTACCATTATATGATGATGTATAATGATAGTTTTGTCAGAAAAAGATTTGTTTTACCTATAATAAGTCAGTAATAAGTCAATCGGGGGATATGGATTTTCATTCAATGTATTGTTAATATCATCAAATTCAATAATTTTTTTGACTAGCGGATGGATTTGTTTGATAGACGATAACAAACGATAGGGGTACTAAATATAGTTTTAGAAATCACAGAATTCTACGTGTAACTATATTAAACTTGAGGGGAAGACGGTGTAATTATCCTTTCATTTTATATGGGATAATAATTACATTGTCTTTCCCTGCTACTTTATATAATTACATAAACCTCCCTCTTGGTTTACATTCTAGTAGGGAATACAAATTTTAAATGACTGTATATTAAATAAATTTGAAATGCATTAAATAATCTGAAATACAGTTCAAAATAACAGTTCAAGAATTTGAGGTTATGTGTAGCATGGATTTATCAAAACAAATTTGATAAATGCCGCCTAAACAAACTTAGCATTTGTGCTTATGTATTTTTTGAAGGGTTAAATACATAAAATGTAACTTCACATTTGTGCTTCATGTTAGCCGTCACTTATGCCTAGGTTTTATCGCGATCTGATATTTAAGTAGTGGTTTCAATCATTAGGTTGAATTTAGAACATCATTCACGATCTCAATCTGAATCAATATTAGAATCCTGAAAGCTTATCAGCAAGCTTCCAAGTTCCAACAAACAAAATAAATTTATTATAATAAGTTTATTATAATTTTTATTATCATAAACCTAGGCCAATAGAGTTTAGTCAACGGTCAACGATGTAAATGAGCTATTAAGGCATTAACAGTCTGTCATTCATTGTTAAGGTTGTGGAGCCTTCCGGTTCAGAAAGAACTTGAACTTTTCGCATCATTTGTTCATCAGCCCCTCTTCTCCCTTATATTCTCACTGAAGTCCCTATCATTCAAATTGTTTTACTAATGAATGCTAGCTTTTAATATTCCATATGTTCTCAACCAATGATTTTTTACTTTTTTAGTTTTTTTTGGTTTCTAGCTAGGTTAATTAAATATGGAGTAGATTAAGAAAAATACTATTGATGCCCACCGGAGCAACATCATAAAATGTTGAAAGAGCGGTTGAGAATTCTATGATTTTTGGAGGACTAAAATGAAAAATAAAAATTATCACTCTAATGCTTAAATTAGTGAAGGCCTTGACAAGAATCAAACAACAACTTATGGAAAGAAGTGAAAATTAGTAGGTTAAGTGAATAATCGATAAATGACATGTGGAGTATGACAAAAATGAGAGATTTGGTAGGTTAGTAAGCTAACTGGACCGAGTAAGTTAAGTAAAGTCAAGTTCAAACTATTATATTTGTTGACTTACCTAAACTCCTATATATAGGAGTCGGATGATACAATTTGGGGTTGATTGAGCATGATCCTTATATCTCTAGATTTTTTGGAGGTTGTCTATTTTCAAATAATAACATTAGCTCAAATATATACTCTGTTATCCACGTTCCACGCGAACAAGAACAGAAAGTGTGACATCAACTGCAAAATCACTTACGAGGAATGTTGTTATGTATTGGGGGTCAACCTGACCTTCAGCTAGCATAGTTATTGCCTGTTGACGTATCATTAGGTTCAAGACCTCCAGCAAGATCGTTATTTCCTACCCAAATCAAGTTGAGCTGATTTGGACACGAACGAGCTGAAAATGGGCTTAGATCGCGAACAAATTCCAATGGGGCTAAAGGTGGTTTAGCTCATTATGTGTTGTGTCATTTGACCGGTTGATTTTACCTTAAGTGGCCTTGAACTCTCGGGTGAATTAGGCTAAATATTCTCATTAGATTTTGAAATATTCATACCCTATGTATCAACTATAAAGATCTAACAATTTGCAAATAATCATTTCATTCAAAGATTTGGACTGTATGTATACCAAATCAAGATTAATAAAATAATGAGTGCGTTTGTCATATAATATATAGTTTTGATTATATAATAAAATTCATAATATGATTAATTAGGTAAGATCAATAAGAATCCTCCTCAACAGTGTTAAATTGTGTTCAGTATTAAAAGTTTGTATATTAATCTTTATGTATAATTCTCAATTATGAAAACTATAATATAAGTGTAATCAATTTTCTTAATAATAAAAAAAAAAGAACAAAATTTGAAAAGGTTGTCGGTTGGCAATTAGATGAGGGCCCTCAAATAGATATTTCTGATTTTGTCTCATTTTGCATGTAAATAAGTATTTGATTACTGTGTTTAAAAAAAGTTAAGTATTTGATTAGAAAAGAGCATCTCATCACTACTATCAGTTAACTGTTAAGTAGAAGACAAAAATATATATATGATCAACTCATGCTATTGTCATTCCCACATCATTTATATTTACACCTATTATTTAATGTTAATTGTTATTATTATTATTATTTGAAGTTTATCATAATTATTACTAGCATACAAGATTTAAATAAAAGAAAGAAAAGATAGAAATAGAAGATTAAATTGCTAGCAACATTAACTCAAAAAGACAGACCAAAAAAAGAAAAATTAAAAACAAGAATCTTTAATCATTTATGATTATTATTATTTGGAGAAGAAACAAGGGTTGTGTAAATAAATAAACGAATTAAAAAATGGTAAAATTTACGCCTCACGGAATGTGATCAAATATATCCCAAAAAAAAAAAAAGATTTCGTATATAAAAATATATCGAGACGTCTCTTACTCTAAAAATTCAAAATTAATCGCATTATTTCACTATTAGCATATAAAGAGTAATATAATTTTGTGTATTAATTGACATGCTATGATCAACAAGATCTTCCAAATGCTCTAGCAATTTCCATTTCACTGAATCTGCCCTTGAATATGACACCCCTTATTATATTTTCTACATCAAATATTAAAATTAAGCCCATGAAATCAAGTTTTATTAAAAACAAGGGCATTGTTTCTAAAGATTGTTCTTCCAGCTAATTCTCTGGATCCTTACCAGATTAATTAATAAATACCAGTGCTCCTCACCTCTGTAAATATCCAAGAACCATAACACACAGAGAGAGAAAAGGAAAAGACAAACCATTTGTCCTCTTCTTGCAATGGAGTCATGTAGCAGAACCATCATGCCTTGTGCTGCATGCAGGCTCCTCCGACGTCGTTGCACCAACGACTGCCTGTTTCGCCCCTACTTTCCTCCCGCTGAGCCTGAGAAGTTCGCAGCCGTTCACCGTATCTTTGGTGCTAGTAACATGAGTAAAATGCTGCAAGTAATTTACTACAACTTCTCCTGCAATGTGTTTAACAATCTCTTTGCTGCAAGAATGTAACAAGAGGATTTTTACCAGTTATTTTAACCTGTATGAGCTTTTGTTTCAGCAGGAGGTTCCTGTGGATCATAGAGGAGATGCCGTCACCAGCTTGGTTTACGAGGCCACAGCAAGGCTCCAGGAGCCGGTTTATGGCTGTGTTGCGCTGATTGCTTCTCTTCAAAAGCAGGTTTTTCAACTGCAGTCTGAATTAGATGAAGTTCTGGCAGAAAATGCGACTCTCAGAGCACAACTCTCTGTTGCTTTGTCTTTGATAGCATCTTGTCAAAGCTTTCCATCTGTGGAGGATAGCAATCAGGAGTCCAACCATCAACTGCAGCCGAGTGAATGTGGCAATTCTGATAACTCTGATATGATGCTGCAATATGATCAGGTCACAGATTCCTACACAGAATTGGCAAATATGTTTTTGTGACTCCGGACCTCCGCAGAGTCTGTATTCATGACTAACTCCGACCTCCAAATCCTCTACTGTACACCCCCACTCCAGTCACACACACACACACACACACACACACAATATCCCTGTTATGAGAGACTGTCATTCTTCAGTTTACGTCAATGATGATGTGTCTCACATTAATATACTGCAAGAGTATCATGAACAATAAACCAGCAAGGTTACAAAGCTATAGCTGCTCTACCATCAAGTCAGGAGAGCAAGGAAACTTTTAAGTAACTTGCTTCCTGATTTAACAACTTACGTCTCTCAACGAACTAGTATATAGAACAAGTGAAAGACAGGGTATCATATAGCATTAGACAATCTAAGTTATTGTCCAGATATAGCAGGAAACAGCTTCAGCATAGCACATAACAAACTAGGCTCAAGAATTCATGCATCAGCAGCTTGCTCTTGCTCCTGCTGAAGGTGCATTCATTATTAGGTGACATAGACAAGATTTATGTTGTAAAATGACAAATCACAGCAAAGAAGAGCCTGGTTCAAGTAAGTAAAGTCAATCTCGACCCAAAGTATAAGCCGATGAGTTTTGGGTAATGTAAGGCGCTATGTTTCACCATGATTTCCAGCGCTGCCCATATCACACACCAATCTGCGAGGGCAATTTTGAAATTGAAGAAATAAAAGCAAATGCAAAACATACGGAAAGGAATAATTTAGGGCAAATATGTATCTGATACAATATTATACGTGACTGTGTAAACAAATGACAAGTGCCAGCGTGATTCCTTTCCGTGTCTTCTCTAGTCTAGAGGAAGTACTGAAAATCTAATAGTCATTCTAAACGTTGGTTGAGGCAGCCAAGAAAAACTTGGCATGTATGAACTCCCTCAAAGAAAAACAGGAGCTTTTTGGTTAATTGTCAAATAAGTGCCTTTGAAAGACAAAAATCTTTGTGAAAAATATGACATCAACGATCATGTAAAAGGTCCTCTGGTTCCAATTCTACCCCTAGCCGCCTTTTGATGGATGTACATGGATCCAGAGCTGACTTGCATTTTTTGTGCAACTCCATAAACCTCTGATTGTCAAAATTATGCTTCTTAATGAGCTTTCTCTGCCTAGAGAGGAAGAGCCTCTTCAGCACATCTTGGTAACTCGGGTCTCTTGAAGTGAACAAGAAGTAGGCATAACCAATGACTATCCCAGTTGTGGTAGTGAAAAATGCAATTGGCTCCATCACATCCCAAGAAAATTCCCAGAATGTCAACCGAAAGAAGAGTCCGACCTGTACCACGCTAAATCCCAAGCCAGTCCATAATATGCGACGGACCTGCTTGTGAGCCAGCATATCGATCTCTTCCTTCTTCTCCTGCAGTTTCTTAAACTCATCCTTACACGGGTCATCTTCAGGTAGAAGCGCAAGGGGCACTGCCCTTCTAACCAAATCAACCACCTGAACAGAGATCCATAGGAAGGAATGAGAGGCATATCTTCATTCTAAACGTATCAACCAAAACACAAGTCAAAAGCAATTTTATCATATCAATAGCAAAATCTCAAAGTCCGGGATTTTTCAACAGCCTCACATCACCAACATGTTTTGCAAGCACCTCAGACAAAAAGCAACTTGTCAATGCATCATCACCAAGTCTCTCTAATACATGAGCATATACTCTAAGCATATCAAAGTGAAAAGCTTTATTATGTTGTTCTTTACGCATTTAGCACAAAACTATAGTGACGGTTAAAAACTCTACTTTTCGCATGTCAAGTATGTATTTAGCAATAATTATTGGTAATTATATTCGACGACTGAGCAACAACTATCACAACAACACTGCCATCCAGCTCAAATCAGAAAACCCAAAACCTCAAACAATCCTAAATCCCATGTACATTCAAGAACTCATCCGAGTTCAAGACTGCGTCTAGTAATTCCAAGAGAAGGAACCTAGCAAAATTAGATCCACATTCATCAAAGACATCAACTCTTCAGGGTTAGATAACCATGTTAAATCAGAGTCATCAACTGAAAAAATCATCCAGAAACATCAAGTAAGTTCAACACTCCAGCCATTTATCAATCAATGTAGCTTGACCACTCAACCCACATCAATCAAACAAGTCAACTTCAACCACACTTTCCCAACAAGATCCACAGTCCAAAATCACAAAAATGAATTCCCCTTTCCTCCACCTGCTTTAACTTTTTCTAGGTCAGCCGTGGGGTACCTAAATCACTCTTCCCTGTTCCTGACCCATTCACAAAAATCAAGATTTGTGTACAAACCATAAGGTTTACCCCAAACCATTCCACCACAACCCTTTATAAACTCTGTTGTCACATCAAAACACAAAAGAATTAGCAAAATTGAGAACCCAAAAAATCCATAAAATCGAAAACCTTATCAGGATGGAGGTAGACTTTGTCTCGGAAGAGCAAAACAACACCAGCTTCATCAAGAACCCTAGCGAAGGCCGCTGCCTCATCCGACGACTTAGCGACGCCAATGCTCTCGCAGGCTCTCAAGAGCTCCGCGTAGGAGATCACTTCCTTGTCCTCCACCCCTAGCTTCTCTTTCAACGCCTCCACATTCACCAGCCTCATCAACCTCTTCGCCTCCGCATACGTCATCCCATTCTCGTCGCCGCTCCCACCTCCGCCGCCCCCGGCGGAGCTGCAGTGCCGGTGAAACGATGAACCCACAAATCCTCCGCAATAGTGCAAGGAACCGAAAGCGGGTCCCGGCCTGACGGGTCGCACGGCCGACTTGAACACCTGTTTCAACAAAAGGGTACCTGTATTCCTCCACATTTTCCTCAACGACAACGCCCAAATCTCTCTTCTTAACCCTTTTCAGTTTCAAAAACCAACGTCCTTCAACGAGCGTAAGACGGATTCCAATTCACACCAATCGCTAGATTATGTCGTCCGCCATTGATGAACATCAACAGAAAAACAAAACAAAACAAAAGACGGGGTGAATTTCAACGAGCAGAAGAGCAGAAAACCAAGAACCGAAGAAAAAGAGAGTGCAAGATGAAGGATATATATACATATATAGGTATAGTAACGGTGGATTTAAGAGCGTGTCATAGTTGAACTGCAGTAGTTGAAGGAAGGGAGTAGGAAACTGGGTAGGGGGGTAGGGGTGGGGTGGGGGGCCGGCGGAATGGTGTCTGCAAGCGCCTACGCAGTGTGTGCCATACGCGTGGAGTGTTTGTCTGCGTCGCGTGTAGGGATTTGTTAGCGTATATTGAAGTTTTGTTTTCTACTTATTTTGAGTTAATAAATATTATAAATTTTTTAAAATAATTTAAAAAAATATTATAAAAAATTATAAAATTAAAAAAATATACATAATAATCTACTATACATGAACACGGCGATACGAACACGATACGACACGTGCACAGCGACATAAAAAATTTCAAAAAATTAGAACACGATACAGCACTGACATTACTAAATATAACAAATATATATATATTCTAAATTTTCTCATAAAATTAAAATATAAAATATAAAATATCTCAAGATAAAATGTAAATAAGCATGTCGGTCTAAATTTTTAACCAAAATAAATGATTTTAAAAATATACATCAGTTTATTTTAAAAAGTACAATAATAAAAATAATCATCAAAATAGTTAAATTATAATAATTATATCTCGATTTTTTAATAATTTTATCCCAAAATTTTTAGTTTGAGAGAAGTGAATTATTTTTCTTTTTTTTTATTTTGTTTAAAACTCTTTTTTTTTAAAAAAAAGTACAAAAATTTTTAAAATTATAAAAAAATCATAAACATGTCCAAACATGTCGGACTCTCCTTTTTTATTTTTTATTTTTAATTTTTGAACACGCCTATGCCGTGTCTGAGGTGTATCCGAGTCGTGTCTGTGTCCAACACTGCATCGGATAATTTTTTGGAGTGTTCG
This sequence comes from Sesamum alatum, assembly GCA_034509735.1. Taxonomy (NCBI): domain Eukaryota; kingdom Viridiplantae; phylum Streptophyta; class Magnoliopsida; order Lamiales; family Pedaliaceae; genus Sesamum; species Sesamum alatum. The sequence goes on from JACGWO010000001.1 coordinate 63,287,331, forward strand.
TGCATTATAGATAATAATCATCGAAAAATTTAAAAATATTGTCCTTCTCTTTGTAATTCAAATATATATAGTTTAATTTTGTATCATTTAATCAATTAAAATTATTTTTATGTATTATGATTATATTTTTGGAGTTATTATTTAGTATAGTTGCTATTGAAAATAAATAATAATATAATATTTATCTTTAACTATATGTTATAAAATTGAACTTTTATCACCAATTTAGCGTAATAGTGAATTTGTTATCATTAAATAAAATACACATAATAGAAAAAATTATATATTTGTAGGTAAAAGTATAATATAAATATTTTGCTGAAAAATTAGGAAAAATAAAAAGTCTCTTAGGGAAATCAAAAATTTCGAAGGAAAATTAAGAAAAATAAAGTATTTAGAAGAAAATTAAATAATTTCGAAACTACCATGTATTTTTATTTTCATAACATCCAAAATGAAAACTTTTTCATAGTTTCAATTGAAACATATGAAAATTTTAAATCATGATGAGTTGGTTGATTAAGTTTGATTTGGATTCATTTTAAATTCTATTTTAATTGATATAAATTCGATTTTATTTTATTTTTATGATAATTTTTATATTTTAGTTGAATTATGATCATTTGATAATTGGCATATTTTAATTCGAATTACCTTTTTATATCGATCATCGATCTTGTTTAAGCTGAATTATGATAATTCGATAATTGTCATATTTTTTTTTAAAATATGGTCAAATTTAACTTGACTTAAATAATTTGATTATTCTTCTTATGATGATTGTGATACTTGGTAACATAACAAATAGTAAGATTTGAAACTTTAATAATATTAGCAAGTATTGAAGAAGAAGAAGAAATATTATAAAATTATTTAATACCAAATATTTGAGATGAGGAGAATGTGATCTTTATGATTTTCTAATGTTTCAAGTTGATGAATATTTGTCGAATTACATAAAGTTTTCAACCTAAAATTTTTCTTTTAGATGGGATGCATTGAAAACTACTGAACTAAAAATTAATATAAAAATAGACACCCACAAACTCAAATTTTTCTATTATTTTTTTTTAAAAAGAAACTTCGAACTATATCTTTTAAATTATGGTGAATTACAATGACCTCTCCTGATATTTGTATAATTATGGATACTCCTCATTTTTTCAAAAATTATAAGTACCCATACGAAATTTGTAATTTTTAACCAAAAGCATGGAATTATACATTTTGCCTTTGATTTTTTTTATATATAAAAAAAACTATAAAAAAATCACTCGAGGCAAATTACATTATTGTTCCTCCGTGTAAATAACATAAGAAATCTCTCCCTGTGCATTTTAGTCCCAAAAAATTCAGAAAATTTTTAAAATTAATAAAAATAATTCAGTTTGTATAAAGACATTTTGGTCAGTTCAACCATAAAAATAAATAAAAATAGGTTATTTGTTAGGCGGTTGCAAACCTCAATGAATAATTTCAAACCTCATGAAATGTCATTATAATTGATCCTTTAAATTGTGTATAATTGGTTGTTCATCCTTGATTTTGTTATTATATTAAGAAAATATAAAAAAGAAATAATTGATTTCTCATGAATTTTTATATCAATTGGAAATCTTGAATAGTTTAATGATTTATCTTTGTTGTGTGAATGGTGAAGCACACAATTCAAAGTTGGTGTTAGGGGTTTGACTCTCCCCATCCCTTTGGTTGGTGCCAAAAGTTGGTTCAAAATGAAATGGAATTGTCTATTGTAAATTTTATTTTATTTTTTATTTCATTTAGCATATATGTTACGTATCAATATTTTTTTAAAAAATTCAAAAATATAATATTATTTTTATACATATTATGTTTGTATATTAAATAAAAGAAAAAATGAAATAAAGTTTGCAATATAAAATTTAATTCGAAACACCAATTATTTAATTGATTTATTAATATTTTTAGGTACCCAGAAAAAGAGAAAAAAAAAAAAGGGAGCAATACCACTATATGACGAAAAAGAACTGCACATAAGTTTGTACACTTACGCACCCAACACCTCAAAATTTGAATAATAAACCTCTAATAGAAAATTCTTGTGTTCGAATTATTGAATTGTCTTTCCTAAAGACCCACCAAAATATATTTATACCCACATAAGTTGTGAGTTGTTATATCACACGTGACTTGACGTTGATGACATTATAATATATTGACCTAACGGTCCAGAGACGAATTTGAATTTTTCTTGTACCAAAAGTCTGCCAAAAATTAACCTTGTGTTTGGTTTTGTTTCTTGAATGTTTTATTTTGTTTTGTGGAGATAGAGAGAGAAAAATAAAAATAAATAAGTGTGTGTTAGAGATATGGTGTATGTTTGGATTTGTTTTTTGAGTTAATTTTAAATAGTGCAAAAAATATATTGTATGTATTGTATTGTATATTGAGACTTGTCTCTTTGAGAGACAAAAAACACTGTTTATTGTCAAATCATGTTTCTTTCATATATTTTTATATATGTATATATATATAATATTTATTTTTTTTTGTATGTATTGTGTTGTATATTGGGAGACAAAAAATACTGTTCATTGTCAAATCATGTCTCTTTTAAATAGTTTTATAAATGTATATATATATAATAATATTTATTTATTTATAGGTGGGTGGATGTATGTATATACGAAAAAACGAGCTAAAACACCCAATAAAAGTATTTTGAGTAATATTATACTTAGTTTTATTTTCTCACTGTCTCGAAAACGAGTTGAAAATGAAACCAAGTAAAGGCTTTTACCTATGCAATAGTCTTAGTTTTAATAGCAAATATGCAGAGACACTACGCCATAAGTTTGGCTTGAAATTAATACTTGTGTTTTCATATTATATATTTCAGTAATTATTCATAATAACCCAGTTTCTTATCCCCACATCAGCTAGATTAATTTCAATTTCAGACAAGAAAAAAACTAATTTATAAAAATACCAAATTTTATAAATTGAACTATAATAATAATAATAAATTATATCACAGTGATGTGACGTAATCCACAACATCTTAAATAAATAGCACTAAATACATATAAATAAGAAAATGATAAATTGCATCGACGTCCCCTGATATTGTATCGAATTATTCATATACCCCTACCCTTACACCTCCTAAAGGGTGTCGATGTAGTATATCTTAAGGCCCCGTTTACTTTGATGTATTAACCTGAATAAGAAAATTAGTATAGGATAATATATTATTTACTTTTATGTATGGGGCTCTGCACAAATGCAAGGTATTGTATTATTTACTGTTACCGTTATATAATTTATACCACCAAAGGAGATGGTAAAGTTATCATATGAATAATACAACAATAAATGCTTGAGGCAAATGTCCTTTTTATCCTCCATATTTGTGGTAGATGGCATGAGTGGAGGGCTAATGAGTAATTTTGTCTTCCAACACAAGTAAATACAATAAAGTAAACACTTCACAGATTTTATCGGAATTTAGTGATACATGTAAGTAAACACCTTACAATTCATACAAGGGTTTTTAATCATTCATTTAGTTCAAGATAATTCTATTATTCATTTAATTGCGTCATCAAAGTAAACAGGACCTAAAGGATGTTTGTGTAAGTTTATTTTCTTAGGGAGGTGTCTACGTAAAATTATAAGTAGAATCTCAAGGGATCTACTTATAATTTTACAAGAGGTAAAGGATGTTCGTGTTATTAAATTAACTTGAAGGGGTGTTGATATAAATTACCTAAAAGAAAATTCCATGTCTTTTGTTGGACTTAACTTTGAATTTCAAAAAGAGAAAAAGGGCCAAAGTGCTTTGACCATTTTTGCAAATATGCCCTTTAAGATTTTGTTGGGGCAATTTTATGTTATGGCTCTCCTCAAAAACAGCCCCAACCACTAAAAATTATTTTTCTTGCAACCTTTTCCCCACAGGCCACTTGTCTGGCTGTTTTGTCTGTTAGTAATTTTGTCAGACTCTCAAAGTGAAAAGGAAAAGAGAAACTTCTCAACAAATGTCTGGATGAGAACTACTAATTTGCTCTTTGGGTACCCAATTTTTGTTATTTACAGTTGAGGACATAAAAGGTTCTTGAATTTGAGCTAAGTGATTGTTTTTCTTTGCAATTAAGGACATAAAAATTCTAATATTTTGCTAACCATAATTAGTTATTTAAACTTCTTTCGCAGTATTAGCTATTGGCATACTATACATAATTTAAAAGTTGGTGGAGTTCGAACCCACGACCTTAGAGTCATTGGACCTCAGCGAGTTAGGCTTCATTGACTATTGATGGGTTGGTTATCAGTCATGAGATAGTGATTTTAAAATATCAAATATACCAAAAAAATTAAAATGTGGGCAAGTTTGAGGGGTATTTCAATAAATTCATTAAAAATATTGAAATTATTATATTGGCCAAAGTTTATTAAAAGGATGGAATGGATTAAAAGGGTAAATTTGAAAGTTTATAAGTTTGTTATAACGTTATTTATTTATAATGGACAAATAATCAATTAAAATTTGGATGAAGGACCTTCAAAGATTAGGCATTAGATTCTTGATGTGGTGTTAATTAAATTAATAAATAATAGCATTAGAGTGAATAAACTATACAACTATTCTTGAACAATTTGGTGTGTGGAGGTGGATTCGCTTTTCAATTTATTAATAATATTTTTATACAATTATTTGTATCTTTGAACGTGGACACTACAACGCACAACAATGCAATCAACCAATGACGAATAATAATTTATTTATTTTTATATTAAAAAAAGAATAAATTGCATAAAAACTCCCTGTGTTTTTAAAATTTAGCTAAAAATTTTCCTATGTTAAAAATATAAGCAAAAAACCCTCTATATTTTCAAAAACTATTGCACACTCTCCTCTTCCATTAGATAAGCTAACGGTGTTAAAATATGTCGAATTGCCCGTTATACCCTTCTGATAATAGCCATTGATCTTCAACTTTAAAAAAATGAACGGTCCACGTCTTAAGAAATTTAAAATATAATTTTTATTTATATATCTATAAGTATATATATGTACACTATATATATAATATATAAATTATATAGGCGGTGACAACCGCCGCGAGACAACGGTAGTCGCCGCCAGTTCGAGCGACTGCGATGTTGCCGTTGCCCTCGCAAATGAACAAGGCGACGCGAGTCGCCCCTGCAGAAGGGCCAGCGATGCCTCTTCTGGCAGGGGCGACGCTGGATCACCCTGGGCGACGGTGGTCGCCCAGAGAATAAGGGCGACCGCCATCGCCCAGTAATGGCCTGTGACGAGCGGCTGGCGCGAGGCTCGACGGAGAAGACAACATAGGATAACGACCAATTTTATTAATTTTAATTTTTAAAAAATTATGTAAAAATAATTTAGTATTTTCAAAATTTGAAAATAATAAAATATATGAAATTTTTAGTTGAAATAAATACATTGGTAGTTTTAGTTTAAATATCATTTTTATTAAATAATATATGAAATAATTTAATATGTTTTTTGAGTATTTTGATATTTAATTAGTATATTTTGTAAATAAATCTATTTTTCATTGATATAATAAAATTAAATAATAATTTATAAATAAATATAATTAATTAAAATATATTGAAGATTAAATAATAAATTAAATTAAGCAATAATATATAATTTATTAAAATATATGTAAACTACAACATTGTTTTCTCTTGTAATCAAAGAAAGGGGTACAATAGACATTTCAAATATAAAATAATATCAAAAAGTGTCTAAAAAGATGCCCACTCGCACTTTAGGCGTGTGAGATGCACTCTCCGTTAATTTCTAACGGAGAGGAGGTATTTTGCTGTCTTTTCCATAATACGGGGAGTTTTTTGTCTATAAAAAAAACACAGGGGAATTTCGCACTATTTTACTAAAACACAGAGGGTGTTATGTAATTTACCCTTAAAAAAAAGAACAACGTGACCCGTAAAGAAAGCTGCAACATATATGTAATAAAAAATAAACATAAATTATACTAACACCACCGAAACTTAAGTCTAATTATATAAACTATGTCTTTAAAAAATAATTTAATATTTACAATCTTATCAATAAATTATAGATATTCGTGCAAAAATATTTATAGTTTTCGATCTAAATTAATTTAATTTAAATAGTTTGCATCTCATGAAAGTGCGTGTAAAGTACAGCTTTAAGCCTTTTAATCAAATGGCAAAAATCTATAGGCAGGAATAAAGAAGAAAATAATTATTATATTTAGAGTCCAAATAAAGGTAGCTTTTGCCATTAATAATAAGAGTAATAATGCAATTGTTGACATCTCAAAACAAAATTACCTTTTTTCTGCAAATGGTCATATTTAATACAAACTACTTTTTCAAATATTTTCTTTTATAATTTGTATATAAACAAGATTTAGGATTTAAAACATTAACAAGATCTTAAAAATAAATTCTAACATTTAAATAAGTCATGAACCCCTCTTAAACCGTGTTTAGGTTGACGATTGCATGATTTATTATAAGAGAATTCATTTTAATATAATTTATTTCAGAGAAAAATGATTAAGATGTTTAGAAAATATAGTTGATGAACACAACCGGACGTTAGATGAAAAATAATTACGGTAGTGGGATTTAATATTAAAATTTAATCCCAAAAGTGATTATAAAAAAGGCCAAACAACACAGGAAATTCCGTTTACACTTGCCACAAAAATTTGACCGGCTCAATCACAGGGTCAAACAGATACCGACAATTTTGAACTATCTTATTTTGAAACTTGTCACTTAACACTTAGTATCATTCTACAAATGCTTATAAGTTCAAAAGCTCAAAGTTCAAATTTTCTTCTTAGCTCAATGAATTTGTTTAAGAAGAGAAAATCAACAGATCAAAGGCAAGAGTTAAGGCTCTGTTTTCTGGTTCCAGTTTTTCCACTAATGTTCAATATCAACTTCAAGAATTCATCTGAAACACAAGACATTCTTAAAAATTTTGGCACAAGTGATGCAAAAGCTCCACTAAATTTCACAAGAACACAGCATGATCCCTGTACACAGATTTTATCTCCCGTGTGTGATTTTGAACGATATGCTGATCAGCTAGAGTCGGGTGGAAAAACAAATTTACAGTTGCTGAGTGTAAATTCTATAATCGGTAGAGCCAAGTTGAAGCAATATACATGTATATGCTAAAGAATATGTGATCCTCAAGAAACACTCACTGACTGTGTCTAGCCTTTGTCAAGGTTTTCACCATACCTCTGGCGATTTTCCAAAACCAGAACAGATTCATCAGTGCCAGCACCGGAGGAACTGTAAGCAAGCTGTAATAGCCCAAGGGGAAGACTTTCTGGACCTGAAAATATGCCAAAACGAAATAAGATTCACAAAATATCAGTGTGTCATGTTTGTGAGCATTTGAGGGTGGGAGACGGACATTTAATTTGGACTTCCTCAGTATGTAAACGGCACATACACATCCCCATACCAAATGAGGACCAAAACTTGTGCTACTTGTGAACAAGACAAAAGGTGATGATAGTAGAACTCCAGGTACCTAAGCCGGCTGTCAGGTTAATTGACATAACTAGGTGGAGCGTCTGGAAGCAGAACTGGTCATGTTCGGCAAGAATATGCTATATGGTCAGAGGTTCATTCACACATAGTCACATACAAGTATCTTTTATAAAAACAATATATCCACCATCTTGTATTTTGTACTGGCTCCCGTTTCTTCAATGAAATTCAGGTATCCAAATCGCATCTCATGTTATCTTATATATTCAAACAATGTGTGTAATAGAAACAAGATTCCAGATTCTTTCTTTTTTTTTTTTCAGGACAAAAAAGGAGTTTGGACCCGATTTCTGACAACATCATCCCTTGACGCGGAAGACGAAAGACGTTTAAGACAACCAATATACAGTTATTCACCTATAACCCTTATTGCTAGTAAGATCCCTGGAAGGAACCATCAAAATCACACTGATTTCCGGCATTTGGCAACCTAATGCTAGCAGAATGTAGCATCTGATGAAGTATCAACTTTAACCAGAGGAACCAGACTCAACTATGTTGGCGATTTCGAGTTATTTTGGGATCTCTCAATAGAAATTCAAAATTGGAACAGCATTTAATACTAAAAGCAGAAATGAAAAGATCAACCAGTAAACATGCACTCACCTGATCAAAATGGATGTACATGTGGTAGAAATAGAACACAAACAAAATAATCCTTGCAACCTGAAAATCATAAGTTTACATATGAGAACCATCTAAAGTATGTATCCAGCCAACAAAATCAAAATGAAGCATAGTGTATTTCACATTCTGAAAAATTTACTGATAAGTACTTAACACCGGATCAGCGGACAATAAGTTCAATTTTAATTACTTATATGATAATGATGCAGCTTGCCCAGCAGTGGATAAAACCTATTTGAACTACAAACAAGTAAAATATTTTTTGAAATTGAATAAAGTTTGATAGACCATACCAACCAACCAAAGAACAATGCAACGCCATTGTAAATGTAGAGTTTGGAATTCTTCAGACCAGCAACATCAAGACACCTGGATATGTGTTAAGAAATGAATCGATGTCAACTTTAACAAATGGAACCGAACAAGGAGATGGCAGATTCATGTCTACGAAGTTTACCATCTGAGATTAACAAATGGGGTTGTGCTTTCAGTAAAGAGAACCATGAGTATATAGATTTGTGCTTGACCGCTCAATAGGGACAGACTGATCGAATATGCAGAGAGCCCATGATGTATGACCTAGCAAAACACATAGCTCCATAATCAAGCTTACAGAAAGGAAAAAAGACAGAGATATAGTTAACATACAAGGTTGTGTTGAACAGTTGAACTATACATTTAATAAATAAGTACACGAGTCAAGGAGCAACATCTAAGAAACTTATAAGTAAGATACTCCGAGTAGGCAGATATATGTTATGTACGAGCATAGGACACATAAAGGAAAAATTAAGATGAACTTGGAGGATTCTTATACTTACATACTCCAGGCCACCTAAAGCTGGGAAGTGATAGATAATCATTGCCAAGTCACTCAAAAAGTACCCAATTGAAACCTGTATCATTAAAATAAAAAGATCATATTTTAACATGTCTCAGGAGATATTGGAAATAAGTACCCAATCAAGTCTCACTACAAAAAATTGGCATATCATAATTCAATATTTGCGGTTGAACTAAAAAATAATTGTGCAAGAAGACATCAAAACTAAATAGCGATAATCTCCCTCAAGCCAACAGGGACAATTGTCAAGTTTGGATATCTTTATAGTATAAAGACAACTTAAAACGCTCTTGCCCACGTTCATCAAACCCATCAACATTGATTATACAATTTTCAACAGTTTATAATAACTTGCACCAGTTAAAGTAGCATACCCCCAATATGGTGTCTGATAAAGTTGAGGATTTATTGATAGTCAACCCATCTTGAGTATCAACAAAAAGGTCTGAAACAAGCAAGAAATACAGAGAACCAGCAGCCACAACTATTGCATGGAAAGTGGAGAACCCCCTGAACAACAATAAACAATAACAAGATACCATAATTTCAGGTAGCGACGAATACCGGTTAAGAATATATCATAAATTTACAAGTAGAAAATAACATCATAAAGTACAATTACCTGTTGTTCCATTCAAGCTTCTCTTTTTCGTTAAGCTTGTTATATCCCTTGAAAAATGAAGTGCTAATTACTCCTGTCAGATCAAAAACCTTCAAAAGAACAACATTGTATCTCTTTAAAACGGGATCAGACGTAACCAATTTTCTGGCTAACAGCAAGACTAATTAAAGGTCATTTTTGCACAAAGAGAATGGTCAAATCCAACAAAAAATCACTTGTTAAAGGAATGTAGCACTCTGATCAACCTTTGGCTACACACCTGCACCCACTTCCCCCTTTCAGTAAAAGATGAATTTGGGGGGTGGTTGAGGCTGCTATCGAACAATAGCATAGGTTATCTGTCTATTAATCGTGCTAGGATATCGGTACAGCACGGAAAAGAGATTACTAGTCCATCTTCATTCCCACAGTTTGACGGGAACTTTTTTCGTGTCACATTTGTAGGAAAATCAAATGCGCCAAATAAACAACCCCATCCCCCACAAAAGGACCCATGGGCATCCTCACCATCACCACCACACCCACCATTAAGGTTGAAACATTGAGAAAAAAAGGGAAAAACATAACATGAACCCTGCACAAAATCCTCTCATATATACTTTTAACCATGTCATATCATTGAAAAAACCAAATAATCACTCAACTTTCTTAAAACTTCTTCCATACAAGATTACATCAATTCAATTCTCTTCTCATAATTCAATAGGAAAATAATGGAAGTAAATCAAAAAAGACTTGCAAGAACTCTACAACAAACTGCGGCAACAAAATTACCGGTAGACGAAAAACTTAAAGACAACCAAAACAGCATTAGAAAAACAGGGGGAGAAAAGAAACAGACAACGAATCAAAATTCAAGAAAGCCACACTCACAATCTTGCACATCAAAATCCCAACAAAAACAGATGAAAGCCAGTGCAACTCTCTAATTGGAGTAGCATGACCCGCAATACTCATCAGCCCAGCTCCTATTCCCATAACCCACATCATTTTTCCTTTTCTCCCTGCAAAATAACAAGTTCAAGAACGAAAACAAACCATCAGAATTCCAACATACAAAAACAAAAACAAGAAAAGGAACAACACCCCTAATTCATTCATGCAAGTATGAATTCATATAACCTTTAATTCAAGCAAAAACACCATCCTTCAGTTACCAGAACAAGAACAATCAACATGTAACTGAACCCAAGAAAACAACAATCAAAAAAGGAAAAAAAGAAAAGATTAAACAGAGTGCTGACTGGAAACGAAGACGACTAGTATGATTGGAGGAGAAAGCGCACGCCGCCTGGAGTATCAACCAGTCCAACACCAATGGATGACGAATTGAATAATGATTGGAGAATTCTAGATGCAACTCACCAGTAGGGAGGAGAGAGCTGAAAATGGTGATGGGCTTTGGAGTGACAGGAGGGAAAATAAGTATTTTATATGTATATATATATATATATATAATTTACAAACAAACAATATATCAAGAAATATAAATTAATTGGATTCTGAATTTATTCTCTATTTTGTTATTTTGTATCACATTTTTTTATGGGGTTTGGGAGAAAAAAATGATAATTTTACATCGAATGTGTTTTACACCTACTCTTGGTCAAACACTTTTAACTGTCTGTTTTTTCTATGTGATTGAGGAGGTCAAATTTGTATTTCGAGTACAAACGTGATATTTTTGTATAGTTTTATCAATAATTGTTTTGAAAATTAAATTTTAAAAGTTACAAATAATTATCCATGATTTTATGTAATTATTTATTATGTCCATAAAATAATTATTTAATTCATTTATTAACCTTAATACAAGGCTAGTTTCATAAGTTAGCTATTGTTTGCATTCATTTAATTCATTCATTAACCAAACGTCATAATCATTTGCTCTACAATCAATTACGCAATCTTCGTACTAAAGTAGACCTAAGTTATTTTAGCTATAATTAGAAAAAGAAAAAAACAAGCACTTATTTTTTAGAGTTTGATTTGGATAGAAAATAGCGATTTTTTTTTTAGGTTCAAGTAAGCGATCTCCCTAAAAGTCTAAGGTAGTAATTTTCTGTGTTCTTTCAGATGTGATATGGTCCCTGAGAAGAAGAGAGCACGTTAGGCTAGTCGGGATGGTTCCGATTGAAGACCCTTCGATGATTAAGTCAGCACAAGATCGAGATGATAATATGCGATCTTAAGTGGTAAATTAGGTAGAAAATGATAAATGATGTTACCATCAATGCGGTGGAACTGAAGTAAACGTATGCACCTGTCTGATCCACGTGGCTTCATCTCATGACATAAGCTGTCAGATGATAAACGGTTCAGATCTCGGGTCTTATGGAGCGGGTCTCACTCCGGATGGGAGATTCAAGTTGGGTTGCATTACCCAACCCAACTGCATTGTGCCCGAATTTTGAGACCCATATGTAATTTTGGCCCCTTTTTTTAGGGCTATTTATGTATTTTTTAGGAAAATGAAGTACACCTCTATCAGAATTTAAATGCATCGAAAAACACGTACAAAACTTCCTAAACCAAAAATAAATAAGAACCAAAAAGTAAAATAAAAACTCACTATCTCTCATATCGCGCCCTTAAAAGTTTTACTCTCATTTATCCCTTTTTTTTTTTAGAAAATTCTTTTGACTATTGACTATTAATATTTTATGGGTCGATTTTATTTAGATATTAGTATTTTAATTAAAATAAATGCGTTTTGGGACTTGTCTATGTAAAATTAATAAATTAAGTAGATGAAGTAAATAGTAAAAATCCATGATGTTGAAACAATCTTCGAAAGAGACGAGGGAATCAAGTATTAGGTGCACTCGAATTATTCTTACATAATTAAACAAATATATATTATTTAACTATTAAAATTAAAATCTTATAATAAAAACAATTCTTAATTTATAATCCCATGTTAATCTATTCAAATAATATTTTTCTGCACTTAATATTTCAACAATGAAAAAAATAATAGTGTTAGTTGTTAGCTTTCTAATATTTTATTTTAGACTTAGTTGTGTTTTAATGTGTGAGAATTTATTTTATAGTAAATTATATCATTATCCCTTAGACTTAAGATTAATGGTACAAACACCCTATATCTTTTCTAACATTACAAAGACCTCGTGTGGGTTGTTAGTGTAATTTCTCACAAGGAGTTTTTTACTGTTGAGTAAAATTTCGCCATTTAATAGGGTTATATTTTTAATTTTGTAAATGACGTGAAGTATTTGTGTGATTAAACTTGATTTAAGGTGTTAATTATTATTTTTTAAATTATAGGTATATTTGTGCAAACAATACACACTCCTAAAACCAGACACTATAATACAACAACAATAGAAATGATGATTACGACAACAATGATGGTTTCCCAATAATCCATTTATTTTCTAATTTGGTAGATGTCAAATTTTATTATTTAATTTTTAATTTAAGAAAAAGACTTGGCATGTGATTTGGGAAACTTCATTTTCTTCTTCTTTTTTCTTTTTATTAGTTAGGAGTTTGGAAGTTTTATTATTTTTTTTTAAAGTGAAAGCGATGAATATTATTAATTAAATTAAATCGATTAAAATCAATCCTGTCGATTATCAATATCTAATAGAGGCAATTACAATAATCACACATTTATCAATAATATATCAAATTTTATTATTTAGTTTTTAATTTAAGAAGAAGACTTGGCATGTGATTTGGGAAACTTCCTTTTCTTCTTCTTTTTTCTTTTTTCTTTTTATTAGTTAGGAGTTTGGAAGTTTCCATTAATTGGAGAGAGGTAATAAGTTTTTGTTATTTATGGATAAAGGGAGCTTTAGATATATATAAATTGTAATAAATGGAGTTGTGCTAGTTTTAATTAAAATTACACGCCAAAGTTTAACAAAAGTTTTGTTGAGGAGCTTTATATTTAATTTTGAGCTCAATTCAAGTAATATAAAAATAATAAAATATTATCGATGAGGTCTAATTTAGTTGACGAAGTTGAGACTCCATAATTATAGAGGTCATATGTTTGAACCCCTGCGTGAGTTGATGTTGTTTCTACTGTATAGCAGGAATATTATTTGTTGTTGTAATAGTTATGTCTTAGTTTATATGATTTTGTTGATATGATTGTTTGTAATTGTCTTTGTTTGATATTGATGACTGATAGGATTGAATGTAATCACTTTACTGTGGATTAATAAAATCCATCGTTTCTAATTTAAAATACATATATAATAAAAATTTAAATTATTATTTGACTCATGTTTTGTTCAATGAATGTGCGTTTACTTAAAAGTTCGTTTAGTTCAAGTAAGAGAATATGAGAAGTGGAAGGGGGAGGAGAAGTGAAAAGTCAATGGGAGGGACAAAATACTATTTTTCCTTTAAATTGTTTGGTATGATTGAAAAGGAGTAAATTTTAAATACTTCAACAAGTTTGATACAAAAAAAAAAAAAAAAATTGATTGAGAAGAATAAACTAATTTTTATAATTTTATCGATTAGTCCTATTTTAATATAAATAAGTTAATATTAATCAAACAAGAATAATAATATTTTTTATTAATAAAAAAATTCATCAAATAAGAATAAAAGTATTCATCAGAGTGAGTACCGTTTATTTATTCTAAATTATTTAATTTAAATAAAATAAAAATTATTATCAATGACTCGAATAAAGAAATTGAATTTAAACATCAACGGATTTTCATTATTTTTTTCCCAAAAATTATGTAACGATATTATCTATTGGAATGAAAAAAGAATTGAAGTAAAATTACATACGAGTAAGACAATAAATAAAAATAATATATATATTTTTGTAAGTTTGGCCTTATAAAGAGTTTGTTCGACTCGATTTATTGAAAAAATAAAAAAGTACCTTAATAATAATAATTGAGGTAGCCATGGCCACAGCAAAACCCCCAAACTCCAATACTCTACTGCAAAATTTAGCTGAGGGTACCAAACGAACGAGAGAGGGGCAGCAAGAATAGCCGCCGGCGTACCGCCGTTCTCCGCACCGGTCGTTCAAAGTTTTTTAGGTCATGTATGTTATCCAGATAAAAACTGTCTAAGTTTTGATTCGGTATCGCAAGTACTACATTATGCATTAGCTGATTCTTCCTGTGGCGATACGGGGAATTTTGAATGATGTTAGTGCATGAAGATTGTGCATTTTGAGTACCTAATATTTTTGTAATTTCCATAATGGTGCAGTGGTTGGATTGGGAATCATGTCTTGGTGTACTATTGAGTCGGATCCTGGTATGCTTCTTCATTTGGTCTTTGATTGCAAAAGCTTTTTGTGTTTTTGAAATATCTGTGCTTGAGTTAATAAGCTAGGTATGTTGTCAGCTGGGTCTTTATGGTTTTGGTCTTATTAGTTGTGTAGTTCGACACAGCATCTTCTGTACACATTCTTGCCAGTGGATATACTTGGAGGCATCCGTGTTCACAGGATCAGAATAGCGCACTGAACAATGACATACAATGTCATTTTATATGTCACTTGAATTTTACAAATTATTGATATAAGATTAAATGTGAAAGAGCTACGTAGCCTTTTGAAGATGTTCCATACCCAAGATAATAAAGTATGCTAGAATTTGTTTTTCTATATTTTTAGTCAACCTATTGGGAGACTCGTGCAACTGTTTCCACAGCTGGGCTTGCATTTCTTTTGACCATGTCGAAAACGTACACATGCTGTTAAGTTTGCTTGGAACTGCAGGTGTTTTCACTGAACTAATACAGCAGATGCAAGTTAAAGGTGTTCAGGTAATGTTCTAGATATATATTAGTTAGTACCGAGTTTCATGATGTACTAGGCATAATGAGTGGATGTTTTTGCCTTTCCCCCATACTTTTTCAACTTTAGATGTATACCCTTTTACCTTGGATAGTTTGGTTATTTGTTATAAATTAGCACGCGCAATTGAGATTATATAGAGGAAGCAATCTGTAGAGGCTTACCTTCAGCAATTTAAATTGGCACTATATTTGTCCTTATAACAAAAGCATAGGCTTGTTTCCTTGCGGAAGTTTCGACATTCAATTTTGATGCTCGTAGCCTCGGACTTCAGTTCCACAGTTAAACTCCATATCTCAGCGAAGAAGTTTTAATTCATACAGCAAAAAGGAGGTTGGACATTATCCTTGAACTATTATGAGCAGCTCAGTAATTTGCTAGCTAGATATGGCTGGAAGCAACTTTCTTTGTGCTGCCAGTGTAATGTAATCTAATGATATGAAGCTTTGTCGTCACCATTGCTCCAGTTTCTTTTTTTTTTCTAAAATATTTTCCTTAGTGCTTCATGGCCTGTTCTGGATGTGTCTGTGCATGAGTGCCAGCCAACACCCCCCCCCCCTCCCTGAATCTCATTCTGGCCAAAGTTTACTGGAAATGCTTTAGCTGGCTGCCGTTGCTCCCTTTATCTTACTTAATTTGCCATTGTCGAGCAGGTTGAGGAGTTGTATTCATTGGATCTTGATTCTCTGAATATTTTAAGGTAAAGATGTTGGTCCGTTATTCACTTTCATTTTATTTCTTCTAATTTTTCATTTCTGTCTCTAGAGTTGATGCTTCTGTAATTATCACTGTACTCACATGGCTCTGAAATTTTCTTTTCTTGTTTAATTGATAGGCCAGTATATGGGCTAATATTCCTCTTCAAATGGTGTCCTGGTGAGAAGGATGAGCGAATTGTGATAAAGGATCCAAATCCAAACTTGTTTTTTGCAAGCCAGGCTAGTTCCTTTACCACTATTTCTTTGGACATAATAGCTAAAACTTTAAGCTGCTGCAATAGTGCCATTCTTGTATAATTATAGGTGATCAACAATGCATGTGCAACCCAAGCAATCCTGTCGATTCTGATGAACAGTCATGATATTGATATCGGTCCAGAGTTGTCAAACCTGCAAGATTTCACCAAAAACTTTCCACCTGAGCTTAAAGGTTTAGCCATCAACAACAGTGAAGCAGTCCGCATAGCCCATAATAGCTTCGCAAGACCTGAGCCATTTGTGCCTGACGAGCAAAAAGCTGCTGGGAAAGATGATGACGTCTATCACTTCATCAGCTATATACCTGTTGATGGTGTGCTGTACGAGCTCGATGGATTGAAGGAGGGGCCCATAAGCCTCGGGCAATGCCCTGGCGGGCCTGGCGACATGGACTGGTTACGCATGATACAACCCGTGATTCAAGAACGGATGGAGAGATATTCACAAAATGAAATAAGGTTCAACCTGCTGGCAATAATAAAGAACAGGAAAGAAATGTATACAGCTGAGCTCAAAGAACTCCAGAGGAAACGGGAACGGATCCTCCAGCAACTTGCAGCGTCGCAGTCGGAGAGAATGGTAGATGGCATCAACTTTGAAGCTCTAAATAGAACACTTTCAGAAATTAATGCTGGGATTGAGTCTGCCACCGAGAAGATATTGATGGAGGAGGAGAAGTTCAAGAAATGGAGAACTGAAAATATCCGTCGGAAGCACAACTATATACCCTTTTTGTTCAACTTTTTGAAGATTCTTGCTGAAAAGAAGCAGTTGAGAGGCCTTGTAGAGAAAGCCAAGCAGAAACAAAGCAAATCCTAGAGGTACATGCAACACTGCTGAAATGACATGCTGGTCTGAATCTTTACATCTAATTAGAACTGTTATCGTGTCTTTGTCTGAATTTGTATAATATGCAATTACATCTAATTTGTTAGATCTACAAACGCCGTTTCCTACCGTTTTTAACTCCAATTGTTCTAGTGGGAGAGACTTAACTACACTCATAGAAGAGTATGTGAAATATAATTCCAGTTGACATGTTTTGAGATTTCAGTAATAGAGAACAGGCCGGGGCCATGCTACTAAAATCTCAACACCCGCTCTCAGAATTGCAAGATTTTCAACCTTAAATGGTAATTTTGTTGATGTTGGGAAGGTAAAATGACTTCTTTTTGGCTGCTATCTCTGTGGACTTGACCTACTTCACGACCCAATTCTCATTTCAAGGACAAATCACCAGATTTTAGTTTTCATTCTTCTTTAGAGTCTCAAGTATTTTTGAGGGACTCATTAGACATTGGTGAGTAAATTTGAGCACTTACTGCAGTAAAAGAAGGGGATATAGTTCCATTATTCTCCCTCCTCTATGGTTAAATTACAAATACTAAATTTACTATTTGAATAATTACACTAATGTTCCTCATCAACAATATTTTCATTGCATCAAAGTTTCAGTAAAATTAGGACTTCTGTAAGTAAACACAGTAACAAGAAGCATGTTGCAAAAGTCCATTTCCAAAGATACAGTCCATACTAATGTACATTTCCAGAGGAACGATATGGTTACATACATTTACATGAATCCTACTCTATACAAGCTAACTTCTCGTTGCATGTACAGTTTTTGTTCTCGTGCATGCTAGAAAACCTTGCGCATTCCATCTTGGTGGTGCCACTATCTAGAATCCGCCATCTAAAGTGGCAAGTCACGAATATGCAACAAGTCGAACCCGGCTGAAGAACTGCATGCTGCTAAGTGACAATATTACCCTAGTCATAGAGTGTGTTAATTTCTGGCACCGGTAGAGTCGAGGTTGAAGCAGCCTCAGTTCTGCAGAGTTAATAATTTGTTATACACAGTGTCCACAGTTACTTCATCATTTTCTTGGCTCTGTGGGAGAAGTTTTTGATGGAGACACTGTCAGCAAAGGTCAAAGGTAGTTCTTCATCTTCAATCTCGCGAGGATCAGACCACCGCTTGAAGCTGTTCTCGTCTTTTGAGCTGCTTTCTGGTTGCTCATCGTGTGAGACAGGTCCATCTGCTATATCCCGATACAAGTGCTTCAGTATGAAAAGAGCCGTATCGTAATCTCTCCAGTAGTTTCTGTGGAGGAATAGATACGAATGAAGAGTCAGTTGTAATAGTTTCATATCCTAATAGATCGGAGTGTTGTTTCTACTTACGTATGTGACCCAATAGCTGAGAGGTATGGATGGCGGAACGTCTTATCCTGCAGTAGCAAAAGCACCAGAGATGACAATTCACCAAAGAAAAAAGGAGAGGATAGTAAAAAAAGCCCACTTCACTTTTAGATGCATATGTTGAAATGATAAAGATATAATCACAAAAACCAACTATGGGGGTTTGAGTAATTACTGATTACTAAATTCTAAGCTACAAATACCAATAGTTACATGCTTATGTTTCTGGAAATAGAATATTAAACTCCCATCAAATCAATGAATGTTATCACCAGTTCAAACGGAATAAGGTGGCATAAACAAACGTTGTAAATATAAGGAAGGTATGGTAATTTCAAATAAGAGAAGAGTACAGTCGGTAATTATACTAACCCCATAATGCAATAATCGATCATAAACATGTGGATTAAGTTGCAGCAATTGCTCCAACACATGAAGATGCATGAAAATGGTTTCCCGAGAGTGCAGAGCCAAAATGGTCCAAGAGCATACCTGTAATACATGATCAATTCGGCCGTCTAAGCTCCCTGTCAGCCTCTCCATCATAATTGAGCCATATGATCTCTCTTCTTTCTGTTGGGTATTTTCAGATTCTTCTGCAACACGACGCAATAAGTTCGACAAGAAAAAACGATATTTTTGTTGTATAAACATTTCTGATGTTGATAACATAACAACAATAATATCTAACACAAACTAATTTCTAAAGACGGGGGAACAAAAGAACAAAATAAGGGCAGGGGAGAAGATATTTACCATCCTGACCATCATTGCGTCTTGATTCACAGATTGTGAGCACTTTCACCTATTCCAAAGAGCTCATAGTAAGACTCAGGAAATTAATCACTTAACTACATGCTGCTGATAGAGATCAGTTCTTGTAAGCATACATTGAATTAACTTGTCACAACATGATACACTTCATTCCTTATAAAGGCATTGGAAAAGCTGCCAGACACCCACTAATAATGAAACTTTACTACTAAAGATTCTCCAAATGTGAGATAAATTTTAGGAAACCCATATGGTCTCTATACCCAGTAGACAGTAATACTTTCATTCCTTATAAAGGCATTGGAAAAGCTGCCAGACACCCACTAATAATGAAACTTTACTACTAAAGATTCTCCAAATGTGAGATAAATTTTAGGAAACCCATATGGTCTCTATACCCAGTAGACAGTAATACTATTTCTAGAGATTACTATGTGAACATATTCAACAAAAGTTGCTAGCAAAACAATCAGTAAGAAGTGAACATAAATAAAGATGAATTTGTTTTGTTTCTAAGAGACATCATTCCAGAAAGTCCGAAAGGGATAGAGCACTAGGAAAACTTATAATAGGAAAGAAATTTGACAAAGAATATGTACAGCAACCAAATCCATGGCCCTTTGTAATTTGGAAACTGAAATTTATAAGATAATAGCACAACCATACTACTCACCCTTATAGTGTTCATTTGATGAACAAAAGCATGAGAGCGTGAAGCTAACCCTTCTTTAAATTCCTGTATAAAATTGTAGGAGCAAGACGAGTAAGACGAGGAAGCACAAATATTAATATGTTTAAGACTGTCTGGTACCATTACCTGAAACTCAACATAGAGCCGTTTCCCACCCCTGTGGTAAGGAACAATTACAGGACGTTTGTGTTCAAACTCTTTACAGACAAGCGGTTCTATTCTGTACGGCAAGTGAATTACCTTGTATGAGGTTTGTTCAAAGAAAAAGAACTAAAAATTAAGACAAAATTGCGATAAGTAGTTTCAAAACAGACCGATATGCTACAGGATCAAAAGGATGAAAGATGTTAAACATCTGCCGACATGCTGGCATCTCTTCATTTATATTTTCCTCTTCCCAATATTCTTTTCCTTTGCCTAGCAACCAGACAGCAGAAGGTACTTTAGTAATTGACGAATTATAACTAACAAGTCTGACATGTAAGGCATTTCTAAATAACTATACACAGGGTAGAGTTAATAAGATAGTTAGAGGTCAGAACTGGTAAACATTATGCTAGAATCAGCAACAATACTAAGCTTGTTTAAGGTTAAATGAGCAGCAATTGATTCAGCCTGAATTTCAACTTGTAGAGACCTAATTTTGATAAAAACCAATGTGATTTAAAATGGTGAAGTATGTGAAGAAGGACCACTCAAAACTATAAAGACTGATCATGTAATCTGACTTCATTCCAGTATCACAAAAATGTCTTTTCCAAGATGGCCTTCCTACACTAGTAGAGTCCAGAAAAAGGGAAGAAAGAGAAGAATGTAAGCATAAGCAATTAGCAAGTCTCAGCCACTACCAATCCCAATACGAACATTGCGGAGGGAGAGGAACACTCCAAGAGGAGACCCCACAGCAAAAAATGTGTCAACCTGACATCAAAATTCAAATATATTAATCAGAGACGTCCTCTGAGTAAAATTTGTGAATATAGAAGACAGGCGGACATTTAGGGACGGCAGGTAGGTCCAGCATAGTCATAAAAACAATGTCGCAGAAGGAATTGGGTAAGCAGACTATACATCAGCTCTTATTATGGGCCAGCTAAACATCAGAGCATATACACATACTCAATGCGCAACAGTCCTTAAAGCCAACATCAATGTGGTAGAAGAAATGAAACAAAATTACCTTGAATTCTAATTTTGTATATCTTATTTGTGGGGTATAACTCTTCAAGGAATCTCCAGGTTGAACGCTCTTAGGATCAGGTCGATTTACTACCGCTGTGCTCTCCTTTGCATTAACTGGTAGTAGTTCACATCACATACAGAACATTAAAACCACAGTAAGAACTCACACGTTCTGAAATTGAACAAGTACGTATGAGACAGCATTATATGACCATATTCCTATATACCTCTGTCAGCATATTCAGCTTCAAATTCTTTGATTTTCGCTCTTAGCAAATCAATCTGAAAAACAGGGTTTCTTCAGACGGAAAATAAAATATTGGGAAAGGAAACACAGAAGTAATCAGTATTTACCTCTTCCTTCAATGATTTGATTATTTCATCCTTGTCATTATTAAAGATATCCTTGCCATCTTTATTGTCGTCACTTGGTACAACCTCACTTTTCATGCTATTCGGGTCATCCATCATATCACCTTTATAGAATTCCATGTAATCAGAACTGCAGGAAGGTTCATTGGGATTTTCATCTGATGACGAGGCATCATTTGGCTGCTGGTAACCAGTATCAATAATAGTCGATTCACCTGATTCTGACGATGCAGGAGGACCCAACTGCTTACAAGTTCTCTCAACAGGTTCTTCAACGAGGTCTGGATTATGCTCATGACTGACTATGCTCTCTTCTCCAACATTCCCAGTGCTCTCATCCCCAGAATTTGAGATGGGATTGCCGCTAGCAGATGAGTAATTCGTGGTAGTACACGGTACCTCACTTCTTTTATGTTCTTTGTACATCCACTCCATTGGAAAGGGTGAATATAGAGTTTCTTGATGACAAAGGATATCATAGGATAGAACACTTCCCAAAGAGTGGCCATATATGGAAACCTGCAAAGTAAATTCAGTGCCAGAACCTCAGTTCAAACAATAAGCTTGGATATTCAATTTATAATGTAATAACCCTCATGTTTAAGAAGCTTTCTATCTTCAACAAGATACCTTGCCATCATAACCAGGGTTCCTCTTAAGAAACTTCAAATATAATCTGTTAAGTTGGTTCGATACCTGAACATAACACAAGTATAGCTGAAATTAACAGATAATCGACATAGATTAACCAATAATATGACATTGGCATTCTTGCATATACTAGAAAAAGGTAGCCTGATCACAACACATACTGACGGTAGAAATCAGAAGATAATGAAATAAGTGTTGAGATAATCCAATTAGCATATTCCTTCGTGCAGTATATTGAGATGGTGGCATAACATGTCAAAAGATGGAATACAACAATATCAGATTATTGTCAATGATTTTGCAAGTTTAACGTTAGTAAAAAATATAATATGGGCACTTTGAGCACCCTAATAGAGCAATACCAATAGGATGATTTTCCTAACCTAATTAAGAAAAACATTTCATTGGGAAGGCAGTAATTGGAGCTCACTGTCCCATAAGTAGGGAACTTACAATAATTGCTATGAACAGTTGGCTTGGCGCGACTTTTGAACATAAATTCACAAGTTGGGGTGCAAAGCCTATTTGGGAGCTCCACCCATCTAACTACAAGTCCATATGTTTTCTGCGTGTTTCAGATAAGCTACTAAAAGTGTCCTTATGCTTTATATCAGCATTGAGAGTAATAAAAGTGGTGCTGGCACAAAAGGTATTGAGACAAAGGCCAAACTTTTGGGCATGGGTGGTTTATGGATCTAAGGGTGCTAATATATTAGAGATCCCAACACCATCGGGGAATATGTGAATGAGGGATTGGATGTGTTGACAGAGGCGGGTTGAGGAGAAAGAACAGGATATGGCCTAGGTTGGAGTGGGGTGGGAGGTCTTCGAAGGAGGAGGGTCGTATGTGTTCTGCAATGGAGGTTAACTATATGCACACAAAAGCATACACCTCAATATTTCATTTACCTCCATGATTTAATTCACACTTAGTCACCCTTACATGTATCCCAAATGCAACACAATTTCCCCTGCGACATGAAATGAATGAAATAGAAGAACGCAATTTGGTCCATTAACTTATACAAGCAAAAGTGGACTTCCATTGATTTATTTTATGTAACAAGATCCCCTAACGGAAACCTTGGTTGGAGGAACACATAATTTTGGAGTTCCTAACAATGAAACTCGGTCTTATTATCAAGGCCTAGGGGTTGCCCTCGACAATGAAAGAGAATAACCATAATTTTGGGGATGTCCCTCTAGAATGTGAAAAACTTCAAAGAAAGATGGATATGACAACCTTTGTTTTTAATAGCACTCCGCATGTGATACAGACTGAAAACAAATCTCAACTCCACAGCTAGAGGGTAGACCTAGCATAGAAAGAGGAGGTTTACGACAATTTCAGCAAAATGCATTAGTTGACTATTTTCACATTCTATGCAACAATCATTATTTTTCTTCCAGTTCCTGTATGCATGAATTTGTGTTCTTGGTAAGGAAATAATGAAAAATTGAAGATCAAGACAATTTCCAGAAAGCTTTTTTATACATTATGATTATAAGTATGCAAAAATGAAAAGCACTTAAGGGCAAACAATAATACCCAAAAGACAAGGAATAAGAGGTCACATCCAAATGTTATTGAAAAATATAAGAAAAATAGAACTACACAATCTAAGGCATGGAGGAAAGCAACTAGATGGGGCTACCGAGTCAATGATGTCCTGACAATAGATAGGGCTCATATAGTATAAGACATCATGAACTGTTGCACTCAACATTGTACGTAGCCCTCGGACGCCATCCAAAGTGATTTTGTCAACAGCAGTTTCACCACTGAGTGTCAAGCCCTTCCTCCACTGGCGAAGGCAAAGAAATAACAATCATAACATCGACAGATAGTAAAAATTTGTACCAACTGAGAATTGCAAGCTAAACAAGTGAAATCTGCATCATAAAATCTAAATATATGAACAGCCTTTTAGCAAGCCAGAGGTAGACAATATCCTTGGAAAAGAAAAATCTGACACATTAAAGCTCCCGTCAAGCTCTTTAAGACTTTAACATCATGTCCAGCTGACAGATACCCCTTGATATCCCAGAATTCATATCTTAATTAGTTAATATTATTACTAGAGAATCCCTCGAGAATATCTAGCCATATCCCCAAGTACTCACCAACACTATACAAGCATATTATTGATGCAAAAGCCCATATAATGTAACCCATATACTTTTCCTGTCAGTTTAAGTCCATCAAACATGGCAGAGATGCTTGGAGTGAGGTCAACCTCCTGGCTAAGACGATTAATGGCCTATAGCCTGATACAAATATCAGTCCTCTTCAAATATCTCAAAGTACTTCGATGATAATCCAAGAACACATAATAGTTTGTAGACACGAAGGAGTTCTCTTCTTGGATGCAAGTGATTGAGGAATAGTTAGCAATCCATGCATAAGAGCTTCCTTATAAGATACAAACCTATCATTCAGGACATAAAATAATGACAGGATCAAAAGGTTTTACACCATATGGACAAATATGAGTTCTTTGTTATGTAGCTTTTTCTTAATTCTGTCCCAGAACAGCCTCCCCAAGCACCTCAGCCAACAGTTGCTATATGTACGCTTTTGATTCATAATAATTTCTAGTCACATACATTCTCAACATCCATCTCAAAATATAATTCTTGCACTAATGTTGTATAAATGAGTTCAAACTTTTATCCTCCATCAGTTTCAGTAAAAAGAAGGCTGCAAAGCATCCAGTTACAAGACAACAAATTGAGGTAACCAGGGGCTCTAATGGATTCTACAAGCATCATTGGGGAAATACGGAATCCAGTTCCCCTCGAACAAAATCAAAAACGAAAATCAGAGAAAGAAAATATCAAATAGAGATAACAAGGGTATGTATTGTGGAGGTGAACTAAAGTACCTGACATGGAATGTAAAGAACTCTTTGAGTGCCACGTTGGTGTGAAGTCAAGTGTCTTTCTGCAAGACTTGCGGTAACATGGCGAAAATCTCCAACATCATCCACCAAATTAGACTTCTCCAACCTTTGACCAATACCATGAACCATGAATACTAAATGCCGAACAGGAACCTACACAAGAAAACAAATACATGCATTAAGAATAACACAAACTTTCACAGGGAGATCATCAGACCAATGTGCACAAAGCTTCCATACAAATAAAATAATAAGATATAATCACTGAATGCCAGAAGGCCCAGAATCCATATATGCTTGGGGAAATCTATAGGCAAACATCATTCGAACCCAGTCCAATACAATTCCAAGCTTAAGCTCAAAATTAAGTTGAGACAATCATGTGAAAACTCACATTAACACCAGCATAATCAAATAGGTTCAGATGACCTACATTTCTTTCTGAAACAAACTGTTGAAAGGAAGAAAATATGTTGTGTAGTTTATTGAACATCCCAACCTCAATATATATAGGATGGGAATTTAGAGATAACTACAAATCAACCTAACAACTTAATCCTAATAGCTAGGAAAGGATAAATACAAATAATGCTAAAATCTTAACACAAACATTTCAGTATTTGAAATATAAACACTTTAGAAAGCTAGAGACATAATACTTATTCCATTCAATTCCTCAATCTCTTCAGTTTGTTCTTATGGCACATCAAGTCCAGAACCGAGATTCACGATTATCTTACTTGCCACTATGTGCATTTTCCATGTCTTATATTACTCAGGCAATTAACTTCTCAATTTTATACATGCAAACCGCCTGTTGCTTTCATCAGTCTACTGCAGTAACTAATCAAAATAAGCCCAAGGAAAGAGTTAGCCAGCCATAATCAAGCTGGTTAAGTTCAGTCCAGTTAAGAATACTTGTGAGAAAGATCTGGTAAGATAACCAACAAGGTTAAAATCCATCCAAGGCCTTTCAATAGTCTCATATGAGGAAACAATATACGCCAAATTGGAAAATATTTTAGCGCATCTAACATTGCAAAGTTACAAAAAAGTGGTTATTGTTTTGGATGTGATGTAGGTTAAAGAAAAGGTGGAAACTCCATTCCTTGTTCAATAAATCAGACTGAAGAGAGAAATCATTTTCTGGATAGTTCAATCGCTTATAGTTCTTCACTTTTATCTTCACACGTCAGGAATATTTTAGCCCATCTATATTGCACTTGCACTACTATTATAATGTACAAGGAATCTAGGACACACACACAAAATATTACTTAGCGTACCTGGGAACAGTAGTCATCCATTTCCTCCTCCTTCTGCTGACGTAATTCATCCTGAATAAATAGGAAAATAATGCAACAGCAGCATTGCCTCATTCAGCTATGACAACAAGAAAAGGTTTCCATATAACTTGATAGAACTTCTGTGTGTGCATTGTAAAATTTTAATTATGACAAAGAGACGATCATTTGAGAAATTGCAAGTTTGGTGGTGACAAATGAGGAACAGTCGAATTCACCCAAGAAAATGAAGCCCACTGAAAGAGCCAATCAAGTACTTGAAACATATTATCTTGCTAGGAGAAAGAGACCTTTTACATTAGTTTCACAACTGTAACAGTGACCAATTCTCTTTGAATAGGGCCACATGATGCTTCTGGGAAAACAAAATATGCACATACAAATTCGTTGTCCTGAACTTCAAAAACTTTGTATTGCAACTAATTTCATTTAATTAGATATGACATAATTCTTCAATATCTTGCGTCATAATTGTCAGATGATAAAAATGTGCTGTGATTTACTGTGAAACAACAAATAAGTCTATTTTCATGGGTCCTAAATCGGTTGAGGTTTCTAACCAACCCACAACCTCAATCCTGTCACCAAATAACCAGAGTAAGAGAAGAGACACCCAATAGGAGAAGTTGTCAATTCTGAGGAGTTTCGATAATTAAACAACCATGAGAAGCGAAAAGAATTACCTTTGTTGGTTTCTGTGACTGGGACGGAGCATATCCACGTCTTAACTTACTGCTGTTCCTTCCAAAGCCTACGACACTAGAAAACCCAGAATCAACACTTAGCCAAGCTTCCCATGTATCATCTTCCCCTGTGAAAAGGGCATGCAATCCCTGCAACCAGAAAGGCACATTAAAGATATAATGCACTTTATTCAATAACCACTATACTAGTATGTTAAAACAGATGGCCATACCGGGGTTGAGCCTTGTAAATCAACTCGAGCGGCAAAGAGACCTGACGGTTGAAAGGTTCGTCGATGCCACACCTAAAAGTAATAATCCTAGCTTCAACTTAGTCGTTGGAGACTGAACCCAAAACTTAATGCCCAAATAGGGAGGAAACAAAGTCATAATGAAAAACAAGCTCCTAATTTGATCAAAAGCTTGTCGAATCGGCATCTAAACATAGAAATGAAACAGGAAGACTTGTAGACTCTTTATACACATAACATTGAGAGACATGGCAAAATGTCCCATTCAGATACCTTTCTAATCTACTTAATCAACTAAAAGAGCACCATATGAAGAATTTGGCAGCACCTGACTGCGGTATGCATACTCTAATTGCTCAGAGACATCCTCACGGAGAGGAAACCAATCAAGGCCACCTTTACGAGCAAACCAGTGTCCACGTAGCACCCTTCGATTCTCTCCATTCCAGTAAACAGGAAAACAGTGTCTCTTGACCAAGTCCACCTACAAAAGGATTGTTATTCATAAAGACAACTCGTGTACTCACAGGTCGGGGATGTCCCATTGGCTGGCACAGAAAAGATGTGCTAGAATCCAGAATACTATGCCAAAAGTGGGTGTAGCCAAGAGACTCATGCATTAACATTTCAAATCCAAAGTGCAGTGAGATATGACACACTGAGCAAGTTCTTAATCACTGCATACAGATGCATTACCAAAGATAACCACAAGCTACTTTGATATACAATATGTAAACCCAGAAAAATAATATCCTGATGTATTAGTAACCACCACTATTTGTCCCTGGGAATTACTACTATATCGTTATCTCATCCAAGGATTTTCTAGTTCAGGCCAACATGAAAAAATGCATGATAATTTGACTACCAGAAATAAAGTCAGAGCCACACTGAGAAACACTTTTCAACCATGACAAATAACATTACCAAGAAAAATTCTCCAATTACTAAACAAATTGAGAAGCATGCAATGGAATACAATTCTTTTAAGTTTTGAAACATGTATCTAGAGTCACTAAGATCATGATCCTTTTCCTTGGACCTTGGACTGGGTAAAGAAGGAAAAGAACCCATATATAACAGGAAAACTAACAGATGGTAGAGATTTTTAGAGTACATTAAGCGAGGTAATGCAGTATTCCTGACTAAATCTGATTTGACACTAGCCTCATGATCAAGATTCTCCATCCACCTGAATGTAGTTTCTCCATAGTTGGTGGTTTGGATTGAAGCAACAAGCCATAAACCACATATCTTACACAGAAGATGCTGCATTGCTTTAACAGAACCTTTTTTACTTTAACCCGACACATAAAACACCAGTACATCAATAACCTTGCAAAGAAATGAATAATTTGGTGCAAATACCAACAGTTGGTAATTTACTAAGTTTCAGCATTGAATCTCACTATAACCAAACTTGCCCATTAGTCCATTCAACTTCCCAAATGTTGCTAAAACATTAAAGCTCCCGTGAAGAGGCAATAATAATGTCCAAATTTTGCTCCAAATATGACTGTTGGACAATGCTAATAGAAAATGAGGCCAAATAGAAGTAAATACAATTGGTTGGTAGAGATCTTCCCTCCCTTTATCTAAGCCAAGCAGACAGGGGAAGGAAAAGAACACCTTTTTTACCAGCTTGTAGTATTCGTTCAGGAGTAGTTAAGATTCGCATCACAGCCTCTAAACAAACCAAATAAATCTATAAAACAATTAATATCACTAAGCTAAGCTACTAGTATCATTAATACAGTGGCAATAGATGAAAATTTTCACCACAATTTTTCTTTTAAGAAACCATGTGAACATAAGAGGAAAACAGAGGAAATGACTACCTCATACAACCCTCCCTTCACAGGGACACCAACTCTCTCTTCCTCGGTTGTGAATAGCGGAAATGATTCAGGGCTCTCTGAAGATTTTAGGCTCGACTTGGAACTTGTGTCAGCCTTTCCCCTAGGACCTTCACTACACTCTGCATACTCTTTCCACCAACTAGAAAGTAACTCATCCTCTCTCTGTGAATATAGAGTATCTCTCAGCACAATCCTTACTACGTACAGGTCTTTTGCAGTTTCAAAAACATGATGTTCAACGAAACATAAAGCAAGAAAACAAATGCATAGAAAGCAAATTTCATGACCTGCAAGAAAGATGCCTCTATCGCCAGAGAATCCCGCATACCAAACCGAAAATAATCGCCCTTCCCAACAATTTCTGTTCTAGGGACAGATGCAGCTAGCTCTGCCAAAAACAGAGCAACAATCACACGGAATAATATACAAGTAGGGTGGAATTTGAGGAGTAAAAAACAAACGGATCTTTTAACAGAACATTGATAAACAGAAAGGCCTATTTATTTCCTCTTCTATAACGAATTCCAGATAAGAAGAGTCACACTGCTATAGGACATTGTACAGATTGAGCACACAAGCTATTTGTTCATTGTTTGGAATCTCATTATAGTGGTGAATCAAATAAATTTTTGCAATGGGTATAGAAGGTCCAGGTTGGGTGTTCTAATCAAATGCACAGCTAACGGCTCCCTTAAACCCTTCAAATAACATCAGATATGCGAATTTTACTCTCCTTCCAACTGCACTTTATCCTATAACCAGAAATCAGCACCCTTCGACCTTTTCCAACTTTATTAGTAATTTTGATGGATAGAAAGGATATGGAAAACAATATAAAAAGGAGATTAAAAGCATCAGATAGTCTTGAGAACATGGATCACGACAAAAATGAAAAGAAACTCCTTTGGCACTGACCATTTACTGCCAAAGGGATCTTACAGAAGTACCACCGCACATCACCACCATCTGAGGGGCTCCTAGTGTGGGCAAGGTATTTCTGCCTGCTCTCATACTGCTCAATCTCATTAACCAACCTCCTTATATTCGAAGGCGTGTTCTTTAACATGTCAGGTGAGGTCTCCTCAACCCCTTCAGCACCACTAGCCGCCATATCCGACGGCATTATTACCCTCTTTTCCAGCTACAAGAAACAACAATTCCTTCGTTAAATGTAGAAATGTGAAATTCTTGAATTCGCCTCCTTCTCCAACTGAATCCACGCACACCAAGAAAACAAACCTTTGAGACAGTTCAGAAATATTACCAAATGGGTTTTCTTCCTTTTCCTTCTCCTCGCCGCAACTCAATAAAACTTTTCAAGTTCTGCGTAAAACAGAAAATAAATCATACCATAACCCCACGCCCAAATTGATATGGCTGGAGGCAACAGTCAATTCCGCATCATTTTGACAGACAATCAGCTACAACTTTTCCACCAAATTCCAGTTCATCGGATAATTCCCTTGACAGTGTAGAAATTCAATCAAAAATTTGAAGTTGCTTCACAGGGGGGTCTAAGGATCGAGCAGAGAATTTGAGAAGCTAAGAACTGGACCGAATCTTCTGGTAATATCCCAAATTAATTTAATGGAGGATGACGTCTTGGTGATCAAAAGAAAATAGGGATTTAGCTGAAAAATTAAAGCCCGGAGAAAATTCCAGATTTTCAAATAATTAGGGTTTTATAATTACAATTTAGGCAGCCTTTGGAGTTGGAATTTAGGGATTCCTATACCAATTTCTACACAATTATGTAATGAGATTTTCAAGAAATGATGTAGAAATTGTTATTTTCAAGTGATTATTTCATTTTATTAGTAAAGACTAATTGCACATATTTATATTATTATTATTATTATCATTATATGTACATTTTTACTTTTAAAAAATAATTAATATGAAATTGTGCTAAATACTTCTAAATTAAATTTCAACAAATTAAAAATATTTTAATTATTGTAACAAGATAACAACAAAAAATAACAATGGACAGGATAATTAAATTTAAAATTATTATTGATATAACATTTCTTTAGTTATTATTATTATTATTATTATTCACAAATTTCATATGAAAATTGTTTTATTTTTCTAAGAAGTGATCAATCTAGGTAGATAATTTTGTTAACTATATAATATTAATTGAAAAAATTACTTACCCACTCTCAATTTCCATTCTAAATTTGCATAATACAATTTTTAAATCCATGAATAATAATATTTTAATTCTTAATATATAGTAGTCAAAGATTCGTATAACTAATAGGTCGTGGGCTCGAGTCCTACGAATGTAGGGAATTGTTTAATTTATTGGATGTTTGTTTATTTTTCTGATTGGTCTTGTTGTTATACCGTGCACTGAATATTGTAATAAGCAATTGATCACTTTAAATATATTATGTACTTTTAAATTAATAGTTAATCGCTCATTATAAAAATAATAAAAAAATCATATAATTAAATTTAAATACAAAAGTCATAGATTAATTTTGAAATTATATGTCGTAATAAAAAGAATTAAAACACAACATTAGCGCATCGTGATATTTTAATTTTTAATAAAACTACAAATAGAAATTACAATTTCATTCATAATACATTATATTATCTTCGAATTTCATTTAATGTATTACAAATCTTTGATATTTTCTAAAATATTGGACATAAAAATGTCCTAATACCTTTAACTTTCAAATTTGGGCAAAATGTTTTTTTAGTCCCATAAGATTAGATCATTATTTTTTGGGTAAATTACATCTACCTCCCCTGAGGTTTGTAACCATCTAACAAATAACCCATTTCCATTAATTTTTATGGATGAACTGACCAAAATGCCCTTATACACTAAATTATTTTTATTTAATTCTTAAAAGTTTTTTGGACTATAATGTGCAAGGAGAGATTTCTTAAGTTTTTTACACAGAGGTGCAATAATGTAATTTGCCTTAACCGATTTTTCTATAATTTTAATAAAAAATTCAAGGGCAAAATGGTCAAGTTTAGCCATTTGGTTAAAAATTACAAACCTCATGGGGGTATTTGTAATTTTTCAAACAGAGGGTATTTGTAATTATGTCAAGCTTCAGGGGAGGTAGACGTAATTTACCCTTATTTTTTTTGTACCACAATTTAGGTAGGTAACGATTTTAGTCCCATAAAATACAAATTCAGATATTTTTAATCCCAAATAGTCATATGCTTTGCACATGTCTGTTAACAACCGTTAACTTGGAACTAGAAATACCTAAAATATGGAATTAAAAATATTTAAATCGTATTTTGTGGGACTAAATATGCATAAAATCATGGCAACCTCCGTTAACTTGGAACTAGAAATACCTAAAATCATATTTTATAGTACTGAAACCATCATTTGTTTAAGTTGTGGTACAAAGACAACTAATGACCTAATTTTATGGGATTAAAAATGAATTTAGCCCTTCAAATTTTGAATTAGGGGAAAAGTGTTATTGTTGTAATTATCTCTGTTCGATATTGATATTCGACGATACCGATTGTAATTACTTTAGTTCAATCAGTATTACCAGTAGCGTAATTTGTCGCACGGAAAAAACAAATAAAAAACACACAACAACCACACAACAAATAAAATACACACCATTTAACAGCAAAAGAACCATCTAAAGATTCATAGAGAGATGTGTTTTGAGTGACAAACAAAGGCAAAGAAAGTAGCTTCTGCACATTATTACTCTCAGCTGATAGATCTCATCCTGAGGCATATAACATACTCAACACACAGCAGAAGATGCAGAAAGCAACAATATTTACAATGCTTTAGGTCCCTCAACTTGGACACAGCGAGCGAAAATCAGTCGTTCGTTGTCAATTAGTACCCTCCCTGTATGAAAGCATTCAAGCGGTTGAGCTCGTCCCGGTGCTCGCTCACCACTGCGCGCACGACGTCTCCTATGGACACCATTCCAATCATTCCACTGTTGTCGATAACCGGTATGTGCCTGATGCGGTTATCTGCCAGTTTTGAGAACTGATCAAGGTTACATTTGGATGGAAGAATATGAAAATATGGGAGCTTGAGGATTTGAAGTATATTGTAATGTGAAAGTATATACACAAGATGAAATTCGTTAGCTCCAAATTCATCAAACCAAACACAGCCCAACTTTTCAGTTTCATCGACATGCAAAGTGGGGAAACGGTACCTGTCATCAGCTGCATTGCCTTCAAAACTTTAGTGTCTGGCGTTACCGTGATGAGTTTGTTCTGCAATCAGCACATCAACAATAGCTCAGAATCTCAGAGCTGAACATCGACCGTTTGTTGCTTTCGTCCATACATTTGCAGTAAAAATAGAACCTATAAGCAATTTTCTTGACGGAATTGTCAGGAAACATACTCATACCTCCTCAGTCATAATGTCCCCGACCTTCGTTGTCTTGGATGACCTTCCGTGGACAATCATTTTCCTCAGGTAATCTGGATCAAGACAACATTGAATATCGCACAGTTAACTAAGTTTATGAAGTTTGCACATCAAGATTCTATGCTGCATTCAAAGTTCTTTAAGAAATTTGTGTTATTATTGCAATTCAGTAGAAGAACCCGTAAATATCTTTGTAAGCGGATACCAATTCGTATGCTCACTATCTTCATTTTCTTTTACAAATTTACAAGTTCCTTGTTTGAGATTCTTGTAGTCCGCCAAAAAATGATTTTGCTTGATAGTCAGAGGATCAGGGGACAACAGAGAATAGGACCATCAGTAACTCCAACAGATAAAATCAATCAACGAACATCGTCTAAAGGTTATGTTTCGTCCCAAATAGCTAAGAATGCTTTAATAGTAAATTTAAAACGATCATCGGAGACATCCAAACTGATATTATGATAAGGATATTGATCAATGAAATGATATACCTCTTTCTGTTATGATTCCAGCAATTGCCTTCTGCTCTCCTGGTTTAACGACAACCAGAGCTCCAACGTTGTGCTGAGTCATCTGCATTTGAAAAATTATTCGAACATCATCATATCAATTCTAGCCAGCGGCAGAAGAAAAATATGAAACCAAACTGATACAAGCATGAAAATTTAGAACAAGCAACGTAGAAAGTTCATGCTGAAAGTAAATTAGAGAAGATCCATACCGACTTCACTGCATCATAGACGGTGTCATCGGTTGTGCACCAGAGCCATGACCCATCAGCACCCTTCCCCTTGGCTGTGAGAATGTCTGAAATCTTGGTGCTCTCAAAACCGTGCTCTTCAATGCGAGCAGCTGAGGTCGATTCGTGGCGTGTAAACATAAGAGACCGCATGGCTGGAGGTACCACACGCACGTGGTGAAGAACAGCATTCTTGAGCACATTTCCGTGCGAGAAGATTGCTCGAATTCCTCCTTGCATTGTTCCTAAAATACAAGAAGAGATCACTAAAAGTTCAAGAAACATCTGAGTCTAATTCAGTTAGCAGTTGATTCTCAAAGAGGACAAGTTTCTTCACGGATTATTCCGTCCACAACCTATCATGTGATGGAATTTACCCGTACATGAATGTTTGTGATTGTCTTATAATCCCGATTACTAAATAGAACAAACTATTAGTAGAGGAGCCAACGAATGGGATAAGATCAAAATATTATACACTGCATAAAGAAGAAATCTCATCACCTTCACAACCCACCAAAATGCCCTCATCTTTCACTCAAATTGCATTCAATCTTCAGATTACAATCATTCAAACGATTTGTGATCATCCATTTTTACAAGATCCCAGCACAAACCATCTAAACAAGACTTTCTTCAAAAGAAACACGCACACACACACAAACAAGACTGAGGAATCCCATATTGAAAAATGTCGTGATTTAGAGAGAAACATAGATAAATCTTCAAGAACTGCCAGACCCTTCATCCATTCAAACATCAAAACACACACACACACACACACCAGACTGACGAGTCCCACATGAAAAATCATGCTTTCTCATTGAAACACATATAAATCTTGAAGAACAGTGTTCTCAGATCAGATTTGCGGTACCTGGACGGAGATATTTCTTGATGTGAGCGTTTTTACCTCAGCTAGCAGAGTAAAGTGAAAGCAAACGTCACAAGAAAACTGAACCCTTTTCAATTACACACACATACAACCAAGAACGCCACTTTTCTACTGAATCATTATATATATATATATATATAGAGAGAGAGAGAGAGAGAGATGAGTATACTGTATAGATTAGGTTGTGTCAGCTAAAAGCCACTTGTCATCTACCCTTACGAGAAGATCATGGCCCTTCAACTCTCCATGTCTGCTGCTTTTATATTTTTTTGCCTCAAATAGTTCAAGATTCTTATCCTCCAAACAAATTAAAGAATTATTATATGAATAAATGGTTTCTTAATAATATAAGATTCGATTTTTTTTTTTGATTTAGCTGCAATCTACATTTCATATAATAATTATAAAATTATGAATTCAAACGGTAAATTATTTTTTAATAATTTAATTATCTCATAAACATTTATGAGACAAGGTCAGCCCAAATTGAGCCTCATCGTTTTAAAAAACTGAAGTTGTTCTCAAGATATTTAAAATTATTTTTCTGAAACTAAAAATTAAAATATCAATTTTTTATAGCAGCTATAAATAGTCACCGCCATAAAGCCAAAAAAAAAAAAAAATTATGACAGGACGGTGGACTTAGGTAGACCAAAAATGAAAATAATAAATAATTCAAGAACAGAAATAATAATCTACTGATGTATGTCTGATTATTTCATGAAAATAGTATTATTCTAATCGTAGTACATCATCACATCAATTTCCGGACATCAAAGAATAATTTATTATTACAAGGGTGTTCCTACATATACATTATTAATTAAAGTATTAAAAAGGTGGAATCATTCAATGAATCAAGTATTATTACTTGTCAAACCTTATGTTATAATGTATCTGTATTTAAATAATTTCATATAAATTGTCTTTTATCTAAATAACACACTTAATAAATAATTAATTATCTTTTAAATTAATAATATAAAAAATATATTATACTACATTAATTAATTCAAGTCCATTCGCATCTGATTCCAACCATAATTTTTTTTTAAAAAATATGTGTTGGATGTGATAAGGTTCATTTAATGTTAGTAAACAAATGGAAAAAAAGGGTACGAGAGTTTAGATGGTGGGGACCAAAAATACTATACACTGTTTGGAGTGAGTCAGCAAAGTTGGAATATATCCATTACCCGACACAAATAGATTATTAGAGTTTGAAGCAGCGTTTCCACTATATCCAAACACGGTGTTACATTTTGGCAACTAGTAGTCGAATCCGTCGCAATCAGAATATTTTCACTTCTATAATTGCAACTTGATACTAAAATGGAAATTTGTTGCCTACTCCTATTTCTCATTTGATTTTTCATTTCTTACATATTTTTTCTATTCTTTTTACATATTTAATTACAAAGAAAATACAATTTATTTTCGACCTAATACTATTACTAAACATGTCATCTTTTAAGATGCGAGTCGAATATAAAATGAAATAATAACATCACAATTAATATTGAAAAATAAACAAATTACATGATACATTGATATCCATCAATAAAAATGATTTCTACTCATTCTGTTAAATTTAACGAATTAAATATGAATAAAATATTTTGTTCGATAAGTTTTGAAGTGCAGCTTGAATTCAAATTCCGTTTGACATACATAAAAATATCAAATTACTCGAATTAGAGCC
The DNA here is from genome assembly GCA_034509735.1 of Sesamum alatum. NCBI lineage: Eukaryota > Viridiplantae > Streptophyta > Magnoliopsida > Lamiales > Pedaliaceae > Sesamum > Sesamum alatum. The sequence continues at coordinate 63,324,410 of JACGWO010000001.1, forward strand.
CTAATCACAATATATAATTCACCGATTTTCAATTCCACCTAAATAGTAAACCAAGCGTTATTGAATGAGCCCAGCTACATCTAGAGATATTTGAATATTGATCTGCACCTTGACTCAAAATAGAAATTTCTATGTGCTTAACAACATTAAACAGGCACAAGGGCATTAAGTTCTTTGGTTCCTAATTGCAAAAGCAGAATTTCCATCAGGTTAGGTAATAGGAATGTCTTATTGATGAAGCCACACAATTTTGATGGAATCAATAAATCTCTATTTTCACCAAATTATGCATAACAGTAGTGAAAATCTACAGTCTTGTGGGGGAATCAAATATCTCCAACCTGCAAAAATCAACTACAAGTGATTCTGATTATGTCGTAGCAGCCGATGCTGCCAACAAACAATGTCTCACTCAACAACAAGTACAAAACTGATCCTTTGATTCTTGTCCAAGGGGAGAAAGATCTCCCTCACCATCCCCGTTGCTTGCAACGATCAGATTAAAATGGAAAGTTGGTAAGAATATGGTTTCGGTTCTATTCTCCCACTGTCAGTCCAAAACCAAATTTGTAATCATTCTTCCTATGATCTATCTGCAAGACAAAAATTGTCAAAAGGCATTAAAAATTATGAGCGGAAAAGGAAAGTGAAGATATTTGAGAAAATTCGGATTGTTTAGCCTGTGAATCCTCACCTCGGCAGAAAGAAGAAAGTTAAGACCCATATTGAATCGCTCTTCCAGAAAAGCAGCTACGACACCGTTAGAATCAATCTTGCCTCGCAAACGGCACTGCCAAGGAGACCAGAAAACTTGTTCTTATCCACAGATGTAAAGAGATATTGGGGCCAGTGTGATACTCGTCCAGAAAACAACTCAAGATCAAATCAACATCAAAGAATTGATTCTTGAAATTTCACACGCCAAGATAGTGAAAGTCTGAACATGTGAATTTCATTCCAGGACAGTCCTAATTGTATTATCAGCAAGATGCCCAAGCACAAGAAAAAGACAAGGAATATCTAAATTACTTGGACAAGGAGAATTTGACTTTGGCCACTGGCACCAAAGAAAAAACCCTAGCAGAAGGCAGAATTAGAAATACATGCATTTTGGTGTTGCTAGTCTTCGTCAAAGTGAATTACCACCGATCAGATTAAAGATATCACCTAAAGAAACTTCATTTTACCATAACACAAATGAAGCATCATTCAGATTATATCAACTAAAGATTAGTAATCTATCAGAAGTAAGATACCCAGTCATTCCATAGGGCTGATAGCAATTACCCAGAGAGTTGAAACATCAGCAAGTTTCCATGTGATATTTCACATACAGATGGACAAGAATGCTGAACAGATCAAATCCATACTCACCCAACATTGTCTTTCTTAGAATATACCAGATCTCAAGAACCAACTAATAATTTAGATCTTCCCAGAACAAGGTAGCAAGCTCGAGAAACCAAGAGCTATACTGCAAGGAACTTCAAGTTATACCAATTAAAATTACCTGCCGAAGGATATAATCATAACCAAAGCTGGCTGTGACATCCCTAGACATATAGTTGTACATGAAGTCTGATGCTAGAGAAACCTAAATGTAGAGAAAAAAATTAATAACCAACAGAGAGTGAGAAAGAAACATAAAATGTTAGATGTACAAAATTACAGCACATGTCATGAACTAGAAGCTAGTTTACCTTTTCAGATACTTTCTGAACATAGCTTAAAGCAACCATACCAGTGCTAGCAACTTGTCCAGTTGCAACCTGCATGAGAAGCAGCCAGTACTTACAAATTCTGTAAACAATTCATTCATTTGCATCTAACTTAAATTATTCAAGTCTCAACATGGAAAAGCATTGAGAAATTTCAAACCAACCTTTCTCAAAGGTTGAAATGGAAAGAGAAGTAAAACAGTTATTTACCCGGTTTGTCTTCACTATTTTGATAAGCATATATTAAATTCAAGATATTTACAGCATATAAAATAGTAGGCCTAGGCAGCTGAAGTTGTCTGATCCTTGTGTACTTGTATATGTTACCCACCAAGGCAATCTTCTATCATCATTACAGAACCTAAGTCCCTTCTTCTTCTGATTCTTTTTTTCCACAAGTATGTCTTAGTGAATAACATTAAATAGTGACACCACACGGTTTGAAAATAATTCAGATAAAAGAAACACAATAAAATCATGCCTCTTGGCCCATCAACACATCCAGATACAGCCACGTCTCTATACACAACACAATATAGGGAAACATATTGCTTAATAATATACAGAATACAGCTTTTAAATTGATGTGCACGGCCGCACATAAAACCACTTGCCTACACATAGACCGAGTTCATAAATATGTAAACATAAAAAGGTGACGCACTGAGTTTACAATTTAATAGTTCCTCCATTCTGTTCACAGAATCTTAATTTACTAGAGAGAATATCCACCAGCATCATGCCAAAATCCCAAACCGTGCATTTTATATGCAATGACTAAAAAATGTGCAACTAAAAAGGAAAGAAAGTTTGCAATGAGATAGGAACTAACCTTCGCTGTTGTAAGCAATAAAGAAGATTCAGTTAACTGAGATGCTATATGATTTGAGACTTAAACCATGTATTGGAACCAAAAAAATTAAAAAAAAATTACCATCTTGTCCGTGTTGTAACGTGCAGCGTAGCCAATGCCAGATTTCCGATGTTGACCAGCCCAGAATACTTCACCACCCAAGGATAAATGAGGAGTCACACTCTGCAAACATACATAAAAAAACAATATTTCAGTATAACTGCAAAGTGCAACCCACCTTTGGCTTTTATCAAGTTCAAATTTAACCCCCCCCCCCCCCCAAATCAATTAACCATAAAAAAAGAGGATATTTTTGTTACCCGAAGAATTTACTTCATCTGCAGTTTCACCTTCAAAGACTAATCTAGATATAGTAAAACACAGTATTCTCCACATGTTTATCGGCCTTCCAAGGTGTGAATTGTATGATTTCAAATTAAATGAAGATGTTAACATTTGATGCTTTTAATTTGCAAGAAACTGAAACCATAAAGATAAAATTGCGCGACTATCAAGCTTCGTCCGACTTTCTAAAACCAAAAAATACATCCTTTATCCGGTACAGGTAGTATTTAGGGGAGAAACTGCACAATGTTTTACCAAATATATTAGAAGGGGAGGCCTGGGAGGGGTGTTTTGTACCAACAATGAAATAAAACAAATTATTACATAGGAATAACAGATGTGCCCCCTAGCAGTTCGTGTCTTGGTTTTGGGAGAAATAAAAAGTGATATCATCTTTATTCTACTCAGAAATGCTCCTCCAATCACAAGAACATATCCTATATCATCTTCACAAATCTTGGACCAAATGGTAGTGGCGTTTAATGTGGTGGATATCCTTGATATTCCATTGTCAATTTTTCCCATTTGGTCACTCTCATTCATAGGAGACGGAACTACTGATGCCTGTTGGTACTAACTTTAGCAAACAGTTGTTTCTAATTCTCTGACCTTGCATAATCACGTGATCCTCAACTTCCCCTTTCAATTTGTAGATTTGAAAAGTAAGGCTACTTTAGGACAACAGTGCTGCCACAGTTTGAGTTCACAAAATGAAAAAATAAAAAAATACTCATGAACAGTTACAGACACACCCCACAAAGAATGTATCTCATAGTCTTTGCATCTAAAGTAAAAAATATTGATTACTTATTGCAAGTATGCAGACCCCACAAGACTTACTAAAGACTAGTTAAACATTCTCAATTTTTCTTGAGGTATACTTCATGAAGTAATTATGAAAGAACTTAAATTTAGTTTATGGAGTCACGTATCCCTGATTTTTTCACAGAGGTCTCCCCATTAATGGGGCAGGTTATAAAGAGAAACAACAGAAATGGGCCACCATTAGCATTATGTGGCCGTATTCGGCTCGAGGGGAAGAAGAATAGAAGGTATATTCCGAACAAGCTTGCTGCACAAGGCAAGAGCATCTTGTAAGCTCCCTGCAACAATCTACATTCCAGATGTCCTTGTCTACACTAGAAAACATGAAAAGACAATGAAGTAGATAAACTCTTCATTTACTGATTAATACTGCATCAAATTTCCCCATGAAACCATCAATGCTTTCTTAGGTTTTCAGAAAATGTCACCCTGCCCCTTGACCTAGGAGAGAAGGAATGTCAGCACAGGGCGCCCCTGGCTAGTTTTGCAAGCCAAAGGTAGATTACGAACAAAGCAAAGCAACACTTAGAAGAACAAACCTCTGACATCTATTACTACTTCCCAAAGTCCAAAATTGGAAATTAGAATAATGCAATCCAAGTTATCCATCAGGAGAAAAAGGAAAGTGATGCTTGTACCATGATCTCAACCTAATCACAAGACTATCTCATCATTTAAATTGCATACTCATGCCCACAAACCTCAAACGGTTCTCATAGATGTCCAAAACTAGGAGAGATCATTAGCATGCACATGATTTCTGGTTTGCAGTATGCCAATTCTTCAAATAAATACTTTCAAATCAAATATCAGATCATTCACCTGGATGTAACTTGCACCAAATAAGGCCCCATTTCCCAGTTGAAACTGAGTCCTATAATCTGATCCCTGTACATAGTTATACAGCAGAAGCTGTTAGCTTCAGTTAACATCAATCCAATATCAAAATGCCATCAATCGTAAGACAGTTCCATGCAACCGCGCAGATCAATTTTCAAATCGATTAGTTAAAAAACATATATGCAGGAATTCATATACATTAGACTGACTCCATTAAAACTGCAGTTAAAAGTGGCCAGCATACCGTAAAACTAGTAGTATAACACTTACCTTATAGTCAAAATTAAACATGCCATGTGACATATGTGGCTCATTTGTAAGCTGCAGAGAAAAAAGAAAGACAATTAACTTATAGGTATGAACTGACAAATCTTGTAACAGCTCTTGGGATCTTGTCAACTCTAAAACTTCTGCTACAAGTGGACATATATAATATGCATACTTGAGCATTGCCCTTGAGAGTAAGATTCTCAGTCAAATCACACTTCAGTCTTGCATTTAATCTCCCATCTGTCATCACTCTCCCAAAAAGCATCAACTGCCAAAGAACAAGCAACCATCCATGGTTAAATCAAGTAATCATGATAGAATCACAAATGCATAGTAATAAAATGAACGAACCTTTGGGTCTATAAAGTTAGCACCAAACTCATAGTGGGCAGTGGGAATTTTAATTGTTTCAGATGACTGAGAAGGAATTTCTGTAGGTCCCATCATCACACTGATAAAAATTAAAACAGAAACCATTATCACTATCGCAGGGTGAGGGAGGCTAATATGGAAAAAAAAGAAAATGAAAGGGGAAACAAAAGAGAGCGAGATACAAAATTGAACTAATATAGTAAAGGAATCATGATGCCACCTATGGCTGAGTGAAAATTTCTGATTGAGTCCTTTCGTAAAGTCAAACCGCATTCCCTCAAAGAGTTCTGGTTTCAAGGACACTGCCAATAATAACCAATATAATTAGCGTTTGAATTTCCAGTAACTTAATGACACTAGCATCTTTCACAACTCCTTTTTGGAGATCCTTTCACACCCATAAATTTGACATCATGTTAATAATGCAATAGCAAGTTCACTGCTCCACCTGAACTTTTTGAAGCTATTGGTTCAAAAGTAAAACTTAATTTGCGTTGAACATCTAAACTCAGTTCACGTCTTCTCACAAAAAGACTCAAACACAAGCAGTTTTAGTTTCCCATAGCTAATGCAATCACTAAGTGGCACCTAACAATGAAGCTCCAACTAAAGAGTACAGAGTGAAGCTCAGAGTTATTAGCAGTAAGGTGTAAACAAGCTTGTGCTCCAGCTAATGCTACGAATGCCAACTTGCAATCTGTCCTTTCGAAGTCAAACAGACAAACACAACCGAAATTAAGCCACTGATTCTACTAGCGAAACCAGTCTCATCCAACTAGGGTTTAAGACAAAAATATAGAAACAATCAAAAACAAAAGTCCTTGCATTAACTAATCTGATCCTCAAACAATCAAGAAATTCACCATCTAGAAACTATAAGAGTAAAAGCTGAAACAAGCACAAAGCAGGGATCAAATTGCAGCAACAGTGACGACAGACAAAACAAGGAGGGGCAAAATGAGGAGAAAGAAAAATGGGAGAACACAGACTGAGAGCTTCGCGGTGAATTTCTTCATACGGAATGGGGCAAGGAAGATTCAAGTAATCCACTTTCTGCTGCTGGGCGGCGGCCGGATTCAAACCGGTGGCTGGCGGAGTCGTTGCCGCGGCAGGCGACGGAGGAATAAGGGTTGCCATTGCCGGATTCTGTTCCCGATTCAGAATTGAAATTCAAATAAAAAAGAAGAAGAAGAAGAGTGAAATTGATTCTTCTTCTTTTGGGAGAGAGTGACAGAGCGGCTATTATATGGCAACACAACTGAGAAAAACCCTTTCCCTAAATTACAAAACCCCTTACCCACCCACGGGCCCTATATTCGACCCGACCCGTTTTGTGGCCACGTCAATCTTATACCGGTGCCGTACGGTCGGAAAAATGAATGAAAAATAATCATATTTGACAAGAGATTGGATTATGGTATTTGCAACTTCTGTTTTTATGGTAAAATTAAACTGTAAGTACATATGTAAGTTAAGTATTAATGAAGTTGGATAAAATAAACATATAATTTAGAGTAAATTATTGTGACACTAATTGAAATTAGATTAAAATATACAAATACTTCATATTTTTATTAAAATTACAGCTACACCCTATGAGGTTATAATTGTATTACAACTACGTTTCATATTCAAAGGCAAAGCTTACACTAATACCCCTCAAAAATATTAAAGTAACACCCCTCAGGTGGTGTAGCTGTAATTTCGCAAAAGACAGTGGATGTTTGTGTAATTGAGCATAACCTCGTGGGGTGTCAATGTAATTTACCCTATAATTTATAAAATATCAGTATGACAATTTTATAATTTATTTAAAAGAAATTGGTAAAATTTTAAAAATGCGTTGTAAATTCCTTACTCTTAACTAAAAGAGCTCACAAGCTCCTTAAAACTCATTTTTCAATCTTATAAGCCCTCTTTATAAAAAGTTTATTGAACACTTTGTAACATCTTGTATGTTGAATTGGCATGATACACTTGTTAATCTGTAACAATATATAGTCTTAGACTATGAATGTTATTATATGGTGATTTTATAGATTAAATTGACTGAAAATTAGAGAAAATGTACTTGTCCCACATAAGAATATACGGGAAAAAGTTGGGCATTGATATGTATATAAAGTAGATGTGGGGTGAGTGTTTTTACTCTCGTTCTTGTCCCACGTAAAAAATGTATACATTACATAAGCTCATTATATTAAGTTTAAGATTCAAAGAGTGTTTAAAGTGCTATAGAGACTAGAGTGAATATGAGTTGTCCTGCACGTGCCTAGCCACCGCTGGCTCGGATTGGCTTCGGTTGCAAGCATTTAATGCAATTTTTTTATTTGTTTAATTCAAGCTTTAAGCGTGATTAATTTGCTTTAGGTGTGATTAATCTTCTCTCTAGTTATTCTATCGGTTTTGCTCTAGGACCGAACACGAGGATCAATCCAAGGTCATTGGGATTATGATATGTGAGGAACTTTCTACTAAAAAGGTCGGAGCCCTATATCAACTCTTAGGGGAACCAGGCAAGGCCCCATCGGCATGCCAAGCGCCCTCCATCCACCATCGGCCAATGTATTGGTTAATATAATACCAAATAATTCAATAATTTGTTTACAATTCACGATTGTGATTTATGATTATTGGTTAATTAAAAAATTAAATGTATAAAATTTTCAAAACATCCTCATAATATATTGAGAGAAAAAAACGATGAAACTTGAAACGGACAAATATGTCATACATCTAGCTGAATAATTAATAAAGGGATTTATATGAACCCCTACATTCATAACTCGGTGGGGGTGTGGACATTTTTAGGGGAAAAAAAAAAAAAAAGAAAGACCACTCGATCAAAGAGTGAAACACCTTAGGCAAACTCGAGCAACTATAGGGTAAACAAATTTTGGTCATGTCATCATATCAAATATTTTATTAGACTTTTTTACTAAGAAGTATTCGAGTGTAAATACTTAAAAAAAATCAAACTATGTAAGAATTGATACTTATTAGAAAGCACCAATAAATTATCGTAGATATTGCAATTATAGTTGAGAAAAAAATTATAGATTCAGGTGATTCACCAAAATATATATCTTTATTTAAGGAGATTCAATTCTATTTCATTACACTCATCGGGTCAGTAGTATTAATTTTGAATTGTCCTTTTAAAACACAACAGTCCAATAAAACATCGCATGGGTCTAACTTACTATGAACAAATTATAGAGGCAAAAGCTCCACAAAAAGGAATACTTTATTTCAACCAATACGACTTTATCTTGTAGGATAATTGCGTGCACAATTTTCCTATATGTGTGTGTAAACAAGATGAATAATGCTTATTTTATTAGCATAGAAACTATTCACTACTTTAATATAAATTAGTGGACAATAATATGCTTGAATTACAGCTGGGGATAATAGCTCGTAACTAGTAAAAATAGGTATGAATGTGGTGTATTGGTAAGATGGTATTAAAGAAAAAAATTACAAATTTTACGATCATGATCATCCCCTAGCACCACTAATTTCAACACCAATGGAGGAGGAATATGAACATAAGTTACTTAATTTTAATATTAAAATAAATATATACTAACATAAGCTAAACATATAGTTGAATAAAAATATTATAACATCAATAAATAATACTAGATCAAGAAAATTTAATTGAGGGGGGACATTAACAATTACTTGAAATTCAGAGGACGTATTATCAAATTCTCCCAGGACAAAAAAGAAAAGGAAAATAGAAAAAGAAAAGTTCGATGGATCGAAACCCTCGTAATAGTTAAGAAGGAAAAATCTCACAATCTGATTACCAAATCGATAGATCGAAGCCCTCGTTTTCCTCTCAGCTGGCCGACGGGAAGCAGCAAGAGAAGCCCGTAAACGATCGATTTCAGCCAATTTCATCTGGAGTTCAAGCTTTGACCTTAATCGGAGCCGAGCCTCGAAATTCAGTAAGAGGAAAAGAAGAGTACTTAGTAGAATACTAGAGTATAACTAAGGGTGGTGGTGTTGGCGGTGAAGTAATTCAGTTTACAATGCTGAAAAACCCTGGCACGGATTCACCGGCAGCCGCCGCCAGCATCGCCACCGTTAAGCGCTACGCTCCTCCCAATCAACGGTACTAACTTTTGTTCTGGTACTTGTGTCTCTGTCGGTGCCTTTTTTTTTTTTTTTTTTAATCTGTTCTAGTTTGAGATATTTTGGAATAATGTGAAGGATTAATTGATGCAATGCAGGAATCGATCACTTGGCAGGCGCAAATCCGGAGGAGGTAACTTGATTTGATGCATAAATTAGGTCATGTTTTTGTTAATCTGCGTGCATTTTCTCATTTTAGTTTTGTGACTAGAGTTATTTACCTTTTCATGGTTTTGCAGTTAATAGGTATCTCTGGTGGTCGGAGTTGACTTATAATTTCACTTAATATTTCTCGAGTCTAATCTTACTTTTAGTTTAATGCATGAACTTGCTGCGTGAGATGTAAGATATTTAATCTACGAAGCCTCTGCTTTTGGTCATCATTTTCTTGATCCACATAGATTTTCACATAGTATCTTTCTCCTTTTCCCCCTGAAATAAACTCCTAATTGGGAAGGTGGAAATTTTTCGAACGTCTGTTAAGTATTTTGAAACCAGAAAAAGAAAAAGAAAAGAAAAGAAAGTTGCCAAGCTAAGAACTGGGGGAAGTGAAGTGAAAGGAACACTGTAATTTCATTCATACTGCAATTGACTGTTTACAAACTATTTAAAACAGCTAGACCTAGAAGACAATGCCGACTAAGCTTTCTAATAATTAAAAACAACATAAAATTAGGGATAGTACATAGTAGTGATCCCTCTAAGCTAAGGATTAATCAGTACTTGCTGGCCTTCGAGTGTGAAGGCTTTCGCAGAAAGCTTTCTTGCCCTTGGGCCCTTTTCATCTGATCCGTCCAAGTGTAAGTGACCCCCTTTAATCCCATGCCAAACGGCGCTGTCCAACTTAAGTGAGGAATGCAATTTCAAAAGTGTGTTATTGAGGACGATGTCGTTTCTGGATGTGTCCCCAATTTCTGGCCCTTGATTGAACGGATGGATTGCATCTTCTTCTTTGCAATCTGATGGCTACCATTCAAACTGGAAACTTGAGCTAAAAACCTGACAAAGTCCTTCCGCTGTTCTTAATTTAGTTGATGAAATTCGGAAACTTTCTGAATGATTTCGTTTCCTATCTTTGGAGTATAAAGCAGATGATTGTGAGGAAGGGCTAACAGATTCTTGAGATAAATATATTAGTTGTACTCTCTGCTTTATGTGAAATTTATTACCCTTTGCCACAAACTGCCACAGTGAGAGGGCCATGTTGGGTGGGGTGGGGTGCCTGGGGGTGGGTGGGTGTTCTAAAATAATCTATCAACCCACTTCGCAATGCTGATATTTTTCTACACTGAAATCCTTTTCTCACTGATACAAGCAGGGCTACTATCGCCAAGTTTCTGTCGACAGCCTTGTATTTCCTGATTCTGTTGTGAATGGATAAAAAATTATTATTGTCTAATCCTTGGAAACATCTTTGTGGTTTTGAGGATGGAGCTTGTAAGGTTTTTGACTAATTAAATGTGTAGTCTGATAGAGGTTTTTCTATAATCTCACACATGATGAAACAAACTGATAACATGGTGTGCATTTTGATTTCATGCATGTTGCTCACAATTGAACAGGTTCTCTAGATCAAAACACTCCTACTTAATTTTTGTGGATCAACACTTTCTTCATTCTTTGTCTTGTTATTTTGACAAGTTTATTCTGCAGATCGTCTAGAACGGGCGAATAGCTATGTTAGTGATGGAGAGAGAAATCCCCTTGGTGCAACTAAAAGTAATCCTATAGCAGATCATGGAGAAGGTGTTGGGAATGTTCGTGCCAGCGAAAGCCTTTGGGTAAAGTTGATACCTTTACATGGCTGTTGCAACAGTGAAGCCTTTCAGCTTTTAAACAACCGTATGATTCATTTACTTGGCCTACTCTGACTTATGTTGCATCTGTAATAGTTATTCTCGACATATAGCAATCTCTTATGTAGTTTCATTGATATCCAATCACCCTCCCTATTCTGGCAAGGTAAGATCGAATACGGGATGTTTGATTATAGAGCTTCTCCCTAGTCTTGGGTTATGCATTTTCTCTCCGAAACTAGAATACATAGAATGAAAAGACAACTTCCATGGCCTGGAAATATGCTTTAGTTGTCTGAATATTGGAAAAATTTCCAACACAACCATCTTTAATTCTCTCTGGCATTGTTTATTGTATCATGTCCTTCATGGATGTGCATCTGTTGCTTGTTGAAGATCTATTGAACTTCATCTCTGCATAAAGTTAAAAGCTGAAAGTAGAGTTCACCTTTACCGATAAAGGTAACTACATTCACCGAAGTGCTCTGGTTGTATGCAACAATGAACATCAGTTGATTCCATCACCTAATAGAAATTGATAATAATATGTCTGCATGTCCTTCTATAGCACAGTTGGCTCCATTTTCTGATCAAAATAACACCTTCTTGATGTTGCATATGCGAGTAGAAGTATAAAGTTTTTGAATTAATATTATCACATATATTGGTTTTTAGTTACTTCTGGATTTACCTTGCTGTACATTCCTAAATATTGATATGTTGCTGCGTTTGAACATTTTGCTTTTATTCTCTTTGCAGGTTGGGCCGCTACCATGAGTGCATACAACAATTTGCCAGAAGATTCAGCTGGTGAGTATGAATGCTGATTATTCTGAATCTTGGGTAACCAGTCACATCTGAACTTTTAGTTTGGCTACGACTATAATATGGATTACTTGGCAAAATGCTGTTTGTGCATGCATGGGAGTGACTTGAAAGTATCTCCATGTGATAACTCTTCGTGCTCTGAAGAAAATTGTTTTAGTTTCTCTAATGGTGAGCTACTGTATGTCATAGCTAAGCACCGAATAGTAGAGTAGAGTCTGAAACCGAAATTCCATTTCACCTCCAATTACAGTTTGATGTTTAAAGAAGAACCTGCGTCTCATGGGTAATCAGTAAGCAGAGATTTCGATATACCTGGTTATTAAATCCTTTTCAACTCAGGGGCAATCACTTAGGTGGAGTCCATTCAAAAGGCTTAGTGTTTTCGAGTAAAAAGTTCTATTTTCCTTAAAAGATTACAGTATGTTCGGAATACATGGCTTTCAAAGTTATATGTGCAAACTCATAAACTATTCTTGTTGGTGATAGCTGACAGCCAATTTAAGAGCACCAAACTGTTTACTGAATGAGTGTTGGGTACTGCATCTAATTCTTATTCAATTTCTCACATGGAGATTATACATGGTTTGGCATGTTAGTGCTCTGAGGGTGGATCTTATCTGATAATCCAATGCCTGACTCTAGGTGTACATTATTTTCAACATGTACCATCCCGCAACAAGTCCCCTTCAATGTGCATGAGATGCCGAAACTATGTGTGCTTGCAGTGAGGAATTTTAGAAATTCTGGCTCTTAGACAGAATGCTATTTTGATCTGTGTAGAAATCTCTGACTTGGTCCAACTATCGTACCAATGAGATTGACGTGTTTTCTTCTTGTGTTTGTCAGAAAGGCCAGTCTTGTACACAAGGAAAAGCGCATCAGCCTGGGGTCATGCAATTCTTCCTCATCTGGTAAGATACATATTGTATTGCAATTTCCCAATATAACCATTTCCAATGAAGAAAGAACAAACATTACAAACAAACAAATAAACAAACGATAAAAGAATTTCCCTCCGTTTCTCTCATGTAATATTGCGTTTTTATTTCTTAATTTCAGCTTATTCAACCTACTGCTGGGGCTTCTACCGGTTTGCAGAGAGATTTCTTGACTGAACTCCGAGAGGCAATGCAGAATGCAAATCCTTCTCCTAATCCCTAACCTGTGGGCCGTAACCCGAAATGCAACAAAGTCGTCTTTCTTGGATTTGGTATCCTTTTGACCTGTATGCCATTGAATTTCTTGCTTGTTCTCGTATAATTTATCAGCCAAGTGCAAGAACCCCAAAGACAACTCTCCTTAACGTCGTGTACGATTATTAGGATGCTGTGTTACTATAAAGTATCTGTTATTGTATGGAATTGAATGGAGGATCTTCTCTTGTCTATGTTACATCTTCTATCCAAAACTCTTTTCCTGATGGTATCTCTTAGTTCCGATGAAATTTGCTTGCTGCTAACAACTATCTTCTCTTGCAACGAAAATTATGTCAATTCTTTCATTTACAGGAGCGAACAAAATGAAAAATTTGCAGCTGCAATTGGTGTGTGGGTTTCTACAGATTGGAGATAGTGTCAGTCTGAGTCATTCCATACTGGAATTATTCCTTGGGCAGCCAATCGCTTTTCAACCCAGAAAACAACATGTTTTGCAGTTGGTTTCTTCTCATCGACGAGAAATGGCTCCACCGTGCTCGGTCCTAAACCATACGATGACAGGGAGAATCCTTTCGGCCCTGTCGAATAATATTGGTTTCAGACACAACAATATTGACCAAAAGAAAAAGATTAAAAGTATCCCAAACTAAAGCTTTCTCCTGTTAAAAGATCCCTTGTTTCGAGCTTTTCCAGCAAATTAATCAAATGAATAAAAATGAAGTAACTCATAACTAGTACTACCATTGGACATACCATTGATTCCATCAGGAAAGAATGCCCAGAATGTGTAAGGACTGCCCTTCTTCAAGAAAGACCCCTCCAACTGCCATTACATCATTCACCAACAAACAGCTCAAAATCAACCAAAAATCACATACTTCATCAATACTGACACTGTTTTTTTAATACCTTATTTTCAACGAAAGATAGTTGGAGTTGGGATATATCTTGTTGAGCTTCTAGTGTTGCTTTGAGCGCAGGTATTACGTCCTCTTCCATCAACTGCGGCAGAGCCTTCGCCGGAGCTTTTGTTGCCGCCTTCGGCTTTGCAGCAGCAGCAGCCGTGCCGTCGCTCTCCTCCTTGACACCCTTTTTCTCCTTTGTTTCAGCAGCAACTGCTTCAGCTGTTATCATCATCACCATGTTAGGAATTGGATAAGCAGAATCTTATTAAAGAATGGAAACTAGCTATGCTGTTGACCTGTGGATGTAGATGATGATTCCTGCACTGCTAAGCAACACACATTGCGCCGTTGCTTCACCACCTTATTAACTACCACCTGCCACCAACATAAACCTTATTATATTTTGTCCAAACATTACATGATACTACTAAACTTTATGTCCGTCCTAGGATTCACCCAACCTATAATTCTTAAATAAGAAAAGAAAAAATTAAATCAAACTGTTCGACACTTAGACTTCAGTCTAAAAGACTAGTTTCGTTGAACATGAAAAACGTGGAATCTTGGACTCGACTGAAATGTTAGTGAAAGAAGAATAAACTATGTATGCAATAATTAATCAAACTACTTGAATTTGAAGCTCGATAAGCAATTAGTGTGAACAATAAAGTGTTGGGCTCGATTCGGTTCGCGTACCGGTGAGAATGTGGAGGATGGAGGTGGTCGGGCTTTGGGGGTGAAAGAAGAAGAAGATGGGCAGGTCATGAAAAGGGAGACGGATCGTGCAGCCGTCGCCATTGTCAACTAAACAATAATATGAATAATGTTTGGCACTGATTTTATGTTGAATTAATTGGGAAGTGGGGGAGGGGAGGGGGAAGGGATGGCTGCACAAGGAAGAACCCTTTATTAGCCACACACTGCTCAACTCCATGCTTGCCACTTATTTTTCCACAAGATATATATATTTATATGTTTATTTATGGGAAAAATACAAGCAACCTTCATGTGATATTGAAAATGAGCAAATTAAACTCCCTATGAAAAATAAAATAGCAATTTACCTCCATAAATAAGAAGATAAATTATTATTATTTTTTTCATAAAGGGTAATTTACTCATTTGTAATATCATAGGGAGATAAATTATGTTAAAGCCATTTATTTATTGTTACGAATTGTTCATTTCGTTAGTTTTATTTCAACTTACCTAGGTTCATACTTAATTAACTATTCATAATAATTACTTATATATTTACCATGCTCCTACTTTTACCCATAAATTAAATACCGATTGAGCGGCGTGTTCGCAATCATTTAAAACAAGTGGTTATTGGGTTAATGTTGAAAATAATATTTTTTTTAATTCACAACTTATGATTTTAAAGTCATTTAACTTAAATTGATTTAAAAAATTAAAAGCAATTCCATACCAACGTTCTACATTTTATTGATAACCTTGTAAATTATAAGTTGTTTTTCTTTACGCTCCAATTTCAATATTAATTTTATTTTCAAATTCAAACATGAACATGATTCATACAAACAGCAAAAAAGTATACACTAAACACACCACCTCTCATAAGCTTATAAGGTGACATATTCTTACAAATTACAACCCAAAATTGATGCATAAAAAGACAGACATTCAACCTTCGACATGCTATATTCATCAGGATGTCTGAAATAAGGTGCTCGACTCAACCAGCGAGCGTTCGACTAACTTAGCTACTTCCTATAAATATTTTTCTTACAACCCGAAAACTATGCAGGGTGTTGTCGCTTTCTGAAGTTGAGGTGGGTCTTAGGAGCCGTTGGCGGATTGCCCGTTGGACCGTGGAGTTTCTTCCTTACGGCCAATGCCGGCCATCTGAACTCCTGTGGAAGAACCCTCGGTTGAGTCCCCTTGTGTAGAGCCACCGAGCGTGGCCTTCAACCCTTTCCTCCTCTTGGCCTTCTGTGCCCAACCAACGAGCCCGACTTGCACATGTTCGTCGAATATCGACTTCTTGAAATAGGTTCCCATCTTTATTTCCAAACCAAGATGGAGGTTTTAGACATAGGTGGTCGAGTGAAAATGGAAGTATATTTAAGGAAATGTAGCAAGATTCTTATTACCTGTGTAACGAGAGCGTAGAGAGGTAACGTGCTGTAGCTGCAGAGCACCTGAATAAATACACTAGAATGGCGAACGAAAGATTCAGGTTAGCGCATCGAATCTAGAAAAGGAGAGGGGTGTAATCAATAATTACACAAACTTATGGAATGAACGTCGTAAATTAACTCAAGAAAAGAATTTACCCTATGATGAGCCTTGGAACAATGTAGCGGACTTGTCCCATTATGCAGGAGTCGAAGCCATATTGAACCTGTGGCCGACAAGAAAAAGAAGGTCTAACAGACGAAAAATAGCTCCTTAGGTTCATCAATCTCAATCAACTTACCAATATCCAGAAGAAAAATGCGATCTCAAAAGCATTTTGGAAGAGAATGAAATGAATCAAGAAGAGGACAATTTGGGGTCGGTGGAACCAGAAGTGATCGTCGGAAGGCTTAACAATGAGTTCACCCTCAATGGCTATGTGTTTCTCGGCAACATCATGGGCCAACTGGCTTATCACATGCTCCAGCTTGGTGCCGACGGCAAGCAGAAGCTGCAATATGAACCGTCATAAATATGAACTTACAAACACACACACACACACACACAGACGTGTAATTATCAAGAAAACACATTGCAGCCGCTACGCTTAACGGGCAACCAACCATTATCAAGAAACAACAAAAGTCGTGCTCAATAATACATGGGATAACTCTACGAAAATTTTATATCACAACATCAAAGTCTCCTAGCACAAAGAAATTGCAGGGAGAGAAGGATGATATACAGAAAAATAAATAAATAAATAAAAAAATAAATAGTGGTAGGTGGAAGGGGTACTCACAATGAAGGGAACAAATGCGATCCAAAAGTAAGTATGCCAACCTGCGACCAAGTAATATTTTATTGTGTTAACTAATAATTGCATCATCTTCCAAGTTATGGTCTCGGAAAATCTAACCAAGATCACTAGGATATTACATTGGATATAGTTTTAGAAAAGTAATATGCATTGGCGGCAGATTGGCATACCGTTAATGTTCAACAACAAGAAGATGATGACGAAAACCCACAAGTACCAACTGCAATTAAGTAAAAGAAAAAGAAGATATTAATCCGTATACAAAGTAAAACGGGGTTGGTCACGGCCAAAAAGTTGACATTAAGAACATTCACGTGTTAATTGAAGAGGAAACTTAACATTATTCAATCTCCCAAAGAATCAATTACCTTATGCCAACAACTCTCTTGAAGTCATCTTCCAGAGCACGTATCATGTACTTGTGGAAATTGAACTTTGGGTTTCCTCGGCAATGTGTCTGTGTCAACGGACGAGGTTATTAGCCATACACAACCAGAAACTGCAAAAAATGTGGAATATCGTACAGCACGTTCAAGTCAAAGTAAGAGTGTCTGGTGCATACCATGATAAAACCTAATCGCAGAGTTGCATAATCTGACTTGGTGACTGATCCGTAGAATTGCTTAAAAAAGGAATGCTGAAAATATATCACAAGTAAACATTCATTAATCATCTCCATTTATGTAAAGGAATGCTGAAAAGAAAGGACGGAAGTGCCAAATTGGGTACTATGGTCTCTCGCCATTTATGTAAAGTGTGGTATGGGTGGTAATTTGAATACTTGTGTCGAGGAATCGCATAAATTAGCCGAGGAACATTTACATCAGTAGCGTTTTCATCATTCTTGAGTCTTATTACTTCAGCACTAAATCGAAGTCCAGAAAAAGTAGAGATTTCTCAAGGACAAAGTTTAACTTACCAACCAACTCAGTATTACAGAATGTCTACCCAAGCCCAAAAACCGCTTCTTGATGAAATCATGTTGATGAACATGGGTGACCTTGGGCAGAGCTGCATGTGGCCATTTTATCGTCAAAAGACAGAGACAAGAAGATAAGTTATTGTTCGATTTCTTAAAAACAATACATGGGTAGAACGCCCTCACGTTTCACAAAGTAACATCAACTATCCTTAAACCTTGTTTTCCTTCCGAGGAGGAAGCTAGAACTACCGTACCTTTCAAGAATACAACATTACTCATGCTAGAGGCAATAGTGATACATAAAAAAGAAAATTATATGGTTAAATGTCATGCTTATAGTTTCAGTACAACACATGTTAGAGTAAATTCTTGAGAGCAGTGGATATACCATGTTCACTATCGTAATTATCTTTCGCTATGGAGTCTTCCCAATGCTTCCATTGCCGTATCTAGATATAAATTTCGAAATTAAACAGAATCTTGGTAGAAAGGATTAACTGCATAAACATAAAAACGTAAAAACTAATAAGTCACTCACCTTTGCCCCTCCAAATACGACAGTGAGAACAGAAAACGTCACATGGACAATTGCTAGCACAAAGATAAAGATGTGTAGATGATGCAATGCTTCAAGTGATAACAGTGGAACCTTATCCTGCAGACATAGAACAGAGTAACAGATTAGACCATCAGTCATAGATTTCCATGATTAGAATGCAGACTACTTTACATACTGAAAACAAAATGTTTAACATGGATTAACAGGGATGTGCTTATAATGCTACAAATAGGTTAAGAGTGGGTTTGAGCGAGTTGACCGCTCGCAATTGCTTTTGGTTTAGTTTAATTCTTTAAGTTATCCGACATGAATTCCTCATTTCCAACATAATCATTCTCACATTCTCAAGTTTTACTACATTTTGAATTTGTAAAGTTTTCTCATTCAAATGCCATAATTCAGCATGATATTGAATTCTCCTCCAAATACAGTTAGAAAATAGAAAACGAGACGGTGTGCTTCATGCCAACCTAGGCTACTCTTGGCAAATACACCTACTGCAATAATAATGCATCCATGTGCCAACTTATCCAATTGGCCCGTGACAGTCCAAGATTCCCCAAGTCACCATCAAATAATTTTATACAAGAAAAGGTGGAGAAATAGCATGTGGCTCATGCTTACAGCTACTCATATCTCAATTAAGCACAAGCAAACAACAATGTCCATAAGAGAACAGAAACTTTCAACATCGATAAGTACTCCGGTACATACAGGATTGAAGGTCATAGATCTCTTCCACAAGGTACCGTAAAACATAACATTAGATTCACATTTGAACCCGAATGAAAGAAGAACAAAGAATTTGAAATTACCTTTGCAGCACAGTAACCTGCAGCAGAGGCTTCCTCGGCGAGCAAGCGTCGGTGATGCCCACTCACTTCAGGAGCAGCATTGGATTCTTCACCACCGGAAGCAGATTCAGCAGACAATGAACATGGAAGCAAGTGTTTCATAATATCAGGAGGCACGCAAAGCTTGACTATACGGCCTTGAAATACAGTCAGCAAAAGGGAAATGAACCCCAACAGCATCAATTCTGTTCCGCCCCAAAATCATCCATCAGATCACAAGTACAATGTAAATGAAATAAAATTCTCTTCTTGTCCAAACCCTCAACTGAAAAACAATTCTTGATTCTCCACAGTAAAAAGAAAAAAAAGGACCAGGAATATATAGAACTTTTACAAGTTTTAAATAGTAGAAAAGATTAGCATAAACAGATTAAAGATACCTTCTTTAACTTTCTGCAAAGCTTCATAGAGTGGCTTTTGGTTCTTCTTCTTCAAATACTGCACATATTACGTAATGAGTGAAACTTTTAGCAGCATCCCAGATTTCCAAAAAGACAATAAAACTCGATCTCTTTTCAAGGAAAAAAAAACTTCGACAAAATTCAAAATCCCAAAAACACTACTTCAAACAGAACTAAATACCAGGTTTTCCAACCATAAAAAAAAAATGAAAAAGAAAAAGAAAGATGAAGAAGAAGAAGAATAGGTTCCATCTTCTTCAATCATCAACCCAAATTAAATTAGAAAAAAAAACATTTTTTTTCCTGAAACATCGTCTACATTCCGCAGCTACACACTCTCACAGAGAGCGGGCGCGCACACACACATAACAAACAGAAGAATGAGTCGGTGAGTGAAATGAGAGACCTTTCCGGCATAGTGAAGGAGACGTTCGGCCGCGAGAGAGATGGCGACGATGACGGTGCACACGGCGGCGACCACCCACGTCGGCGTGAACTCCAACGTCGTCCCTTCTCCTTCCCCACCGCCACTCATTTTCCTTCGTCTCTTTTCCCAAAAAAATGCAAACCCACTTCAAATTACTCCGCAAAAAGTGACAAAAAGTAGAAAGAATCAAGCTAAATGATGAAAAGTTGGTCTGTGCGTGATTCTTGTGAAGGGACCAACAGGAATGGTTATGGTAGACGATAAGGGCCGAGAGAGATTGCAAATGGGCTTGTGTATAATAAATCGGCGAGTAATGCTGCGGAGATTTGGAGCGACAATCGCTGTCCGACAGCGATATTTGTAGTTGTGTGTGTGTTTTGATCTTTGAATGTGTGTTAGAGTGTGTGAGTTTTTGTTGTTATGTTTCCATTGATGTAACAGTTTTTCTTTTTATTCTATTCAAACGTTAGGCTGTGTTTGGTAAGAAACGAAATTCAAAGTGTATTTTGTAGTTAGATTCTTTTTCTCTTTTCTTGAAAAAATAATTTATTTCTCCGCGTAGTATTTGTAATTTGATATTATTAATATTTTATAAAATATAATTCAAAATAAGATTTAAATATTTAAAACATCTTTTAATATGAAATTATTCAGTATTTGTAATTTGATATATCAATATTTTATAAAATATAATTCAAAATGAAAATTAATTATTTAAAATATCTTTTAATATGAAATTATTCAAATCAATTTAAAAAAAATGTTAGGAATTTGAGATGTTCACATTCAAATCCATCAATACAAAAAGAAGATTTTTTATATATAAATTTGCAAGACACACTCGACAAGTATACCAAAATTAAAGAAAAAAAAGATTTTTTTAATAAAAATGAGGAAAAATAATATTTAAGTAATATAAAAAATAAACAAAAATAAAACTATTCAAACAAAACTACACATTCGATGAAAAATACAAGTTACAAGAATTTACTCGTTCCTCCTGAGTTTTATAATAGAGATATTTGATCAAGAGCAATGAAATAAAAAAGTAAGCAGTTTTTTAAATATATATGATCCTAGTGTAGATAAAATTTCTTGATTAAATAAATTAATCTAACGAGAATATACAAATATAAAAATAAAAGAAAAACTATATGCCAAAGGCATATATTTATTGGTTTAATTTTTCTTTTTGAGATTAAACTCAATCCCTAGTCAATATCACAATCAACAATTTCATTCATAGAACTAGGTTAGAAGCATTTTTTTAATTACCCAAAAAAGAAATTTCAAGCATATTTTAATTAAAAAAAATTCAAGCATCTTTTTTGAGATTTAATATGAATCATCATCGAGCTTGACCATAAAAATCCCTTGTTATTATAAAATATTTAATTTGAGCAATAATTACTGCTTAAACATTCAATATGAGTGCAAACACAACTTTTTATATATTTTGACCATTTTTTTAATATTCATTATCTGGACTAAATTCCATCAAGATTAATTATTTAAAAATTTCCAGTCATCTCTAATCTGTATTTATAATTAATCATGAAATTTGAAATCCAAACATCATAATTATTTTTTTTTCAAAATTAATTATTTTAAAAGTATTTTATTCATAATTAATTATACAACGCGTCGTTGGTGGTTTTCTTGAATTCCAAGACTTAATAAATTGGTATGCAATAATTTTGTGGCCATTCAAATAATATTTGGTCATACCAAACAAAGCCTAAAGTGAGTGGTGGTTGTTGTTATTTACTTATTTTTATTACATGACACGTTTTTGACAAGAAAAGGGACCACACTAATAATTAATTTGGACAGATACAGTGCTGCTGTCTTTCCCAAATTGCCATTACAAGATATATTTTATGCCAATTCAATCAAAATTGACTTGAGTTTTTCAAAATACAAACATTAAAAGCTACACCCTCCATTCTCATAGGTTTGGCCAACCAATCAATTTTTTTCTTTTTCTTTTATCCCCTTTTTTTTTTTCAACTAGAACAACAATCCACGTATATTTGAATGTTGATTCGAGTCGAGATTGTATGTTAGATATGAGCTGATAATGGGGTTTATAGGATGCAATGAGTTATTAGGGTTGAGATAGGGCTGCAGTCAGTCTTCGGTCTCAATAAATAAGTTAATTTACGCATTTCATTAAGTTTGTTGATGGGGTGGTTTTTAATTAAAATTTATTGATACCTAAATTTGAATTTGCTCAAGATACATGATGTGGTCTAAATGTTAATAGATTTGGTGCCATAAATGTTCTTAGCTAATAGAGTTTTTTTTTTATTTTTATAGAGGGACAATTGTAAGAAGATGTATGGACCCACATGTCAAATTGGTTGTTCTTAGATGTTTTGAGCATCAACTGTTGCTATAGTGCAGTTTGTGAAAAATATGAGGAATCGTGTGTTACTTTGGTGTTCTTAAGGGTCAAATTGGTGCTGATGAGGCCTAATTCAGTTGGGGTCACGTGACTTTTATGCGTGAGATGATGTTCTACTACATAGTAGATATTGTTTGTATACTGTAATAGTAAGGTGTTGTTTAAAGTTAATTTATATGATATTGTTTATCAGGATATGATTGTTGTAATTGTGTCTGTTAGATATTGATATTCGACAGAACTGATTGCAATGTATTTACTTCAATTGATAATAATTCATCATTTTCACTTAAAAAAATGGTCAAATTGACCTCCTGTGAAAGGTTTCACTGTTTCACCCCATGTTATGTTAGGTGCTTTTTGTAGTTAATATTTTTTGTATTTTTTAATAATGAATAAAGTGATAAATTATACCATTATGGTGAAATTTCAAATAGTTATAATGATAAAGTGTCCTTTTCTGGAATCAACCTGCAACATGAGTAAATATTAAAAATTCCAGCAATAATCCTTCAACATTTAAGTCAATTGCCAATTCAAAAATAATTCCCTAAAGTTTTAATATTATTGTTCTTTAAATAAAAACTAATTGATAAAATAAGTCTAAATCTTTGACTGTAAAATGGTATTATATTTCATATTTCATTTAATATGCACACTTCATGATTATAAAATTCACGTTGTATATAAATCTTAACAAAATATTTTGGTTACATTATACATATAATTAAATAAAAATAAAAGATATAATACCAATTCACAATAAAAATTAATGAAATGTTGTGCCACATTATTATTAAATATTAATTGACCTACAACTAAGCAATTCCGCAATTATAATTCATCAGCCAATAATCACGCCGCAAATTCGGGTGATTGGAAAATCTCCTCTAAAGATATTATAATTCACTCCTTTTTTTTATTTATTTCATTTTTCTTTCTTCTATAAAAAATAAGAAAACATAGAAGACAGTTTATATACATATTAGATAGAATTGCACTATTATACCCCTATAACTGATCTATTGTCATAAAAAATTAAGATCGAATTACATAAAAATCAATACCCGGATTAGGATACATGATTTGGAGATCAAACGTTATGACGAGAATTCAAATTTACGTCGAGGTGAGGCAAACAATTTACCTTAATGGTGCATACAAATATTTGTTATTCTTTTAAAACTCAATTTGGTTCGACGGTTGCATAATTAATTATATTATGATATGATCAATTTTGAAATAATTAATTTCAGAAAATTAAAGAAAAAGTAACTATGGCATATGGGTTCATATTTTCCCAATCGATTACACAAATACATATTGTAGTTAAATTTCAAAATTAACCCTGTTCTTAAAACAATTAAACAAGTAATTTAAAAATATTTAATTGCAATAGTGAGTAATTAGATGAAAAATAACTACAGTTGGATTAAAAGATACAAATTGTAGCTTTTATCAAAATGTGATTTTGATGAAATTAATTGTTAAAATGATATTAAAAAACAACTCAAACTGACACAAGATAAACTCAAAACACATTCAACCTACTCAATCGCAAATCCAAATGTGCAATAAATCTAAAGGCCATTTCCGTTCATAAAAGATTGTCAAAATTGGTTGTAATTAGTTTACGAGTAAATTACACTACATCATATAAAATTAGATCTAATTACAAATACTCTTTTCTCTTTATCAAAATTATAAGTACATTCATTAAAATTATAGCTGTAATTATAAGTGTCCCGACGATAAAATTTTACACACACATCATAAAATACATTACACGAACACCCCATCAGAGAGTGCATTATATGGTGTTGCACCAAAAAAGAAAAACACCAAACAAAGAGGGTACATGGAGACAACTACACAAATTCATATTGAATCATGAATCCATGTGGTGGGAACATATTCTCCCACTTATTGAATTATTTTCACAACACAACAAATTCCTTAAATTGAGAATCCAACTGTAAAGAAAAACTTTGGGGAGCATCACAAATTTTGACATATTTTTTTTCTAAAAAAATATTCAACACCCTAGAAAATTTGATGAAATAATTAAAATTATTAAATTATGAGAGTAAAAGTTAAAACAAGAAAAAAATTAATAAAAAAGATCAATGTAATTATTTGTGTACTAGTTAGTTTTCTTTTTAATTGTAAATTCGGACCTCACGATAAAAAACTGGAGGTTCGAACCTCACTGATGAGGGTATTGATCTAATTTAATAATGAATTGCATTTTCTGTTTGTTCTTTTTAATGTATGCACTTTAATATAGGTCTCACAACCATAAGTTTGTGAGTTCGAGACTAATGGATATGGGTGTTTTATTTTTTATATACATAGGAGATAGGTATGAATTGGTGTAACGTGCTTGTCTACAATTCAGATTCTTTATTTCAAAACCTCTAAAAAAAATTGATGCACATTTATAGGGTATGTTCATATATTGTAATGCACTTCTAGCACTTAAGCACGCAGATGTTTTTTACGAGTAGAAAATGCAAATAAAAATAATATTATTTTACCAGTGTTTTTCAAAACTTAAACACACAATTATTTTTAAAATTATATTGATCTTATCAGTTTAAACGGTACAGTGAATTAAAAACAAATATTGTTCGTCTTCAATTAAATATGTTAATACCATAACTTATATATGTGTATTGAAGTAATGGAATCTATATAATTTAAGAGGTTTATATTAAAAGCACAATATACAAAACATTGAATGAGGTATGGGTTTAATAATATTAACAAAACTAGAATCTCTTATATAAATGTGAAAGTTTGTAGTTGCAAGGTTCTAGAAAAAAAATAAAGAAGTTGAAAAAAGTTTTAAGAAAGGTCCACACATAAATGCAGAAGCTTTTATAGCATTTAAGAATATTTTTGAAAGAGTTTTTTAAGTGACCACTTTTTAGAAATAAATCTTTATTGTTCACTTGAGGAGGCTAAATATATAAATATTGGGTAGGAGTTCATTTTAATAATCAAATTTCAATATCAATTTTTTCTCACTAAAATATTTTACTCATTTGTTTCTTTTCTTTCTTCAAAAAACGTACTTACTGTCATACATAAGTAATAATAATTTGAGTTAAAAAAATTATTTTTACAAAAAAAAAGAGTAAATTCTGTACAAATATATATAGTTATGTATTATATTAACACAATGTTTAAGGATGAAGTAAGAACAAAAAATGCAATATCAAAAAATTAAAAATTATGCTTCACGCTCAAAAACACACTTGTATTTTACTAATTCCTTTGAAGGAGCTCATTCTATTCCTTTAGATCTCATATACTCTTTGTTTTCAGAAGAAAAAAAATACTTTATAGATTTTATAAATTCCCGAACATCTAATAAAATGTTTTGACAAGCCATGAATTCAAACTAACATTCTCTAAATGTTGATTTCTCATAAACAAAACTGGAATTTTCACACGAGATTATAAAACTACGAAACAATCCATATAGAATTCTTATGTTGTATGATATAAATTCTGACATACTTATAAGAAAAGAAGATAAATATCATAAGTTTCTAGCTGCGGTTTGACTAAAACTGTAAAGCATCACAAACCTATATAACTATCATTTCCTAGACTTGGAGGGTTTGAATATGTGCTCCTTGTAGAATTTGAGTTCTGCTATGCTTTCTCTGATGTCGTCCATTGCTCTATGTTTGTTTTCCTTCTGAGGAGCCTTTTTGCTATCTGATAAAACACGATATTCGTATCCAGAACTATCACAAACTATGTAAAGAAAAATTTACTTCAACAAAATTGACAGTTCCATTGCAAGTAGCATATTGGTCAATAACATGAGAGATATATGGAAAATATGAAAAAGTGAAAAATAGGGAAACAAACAAAATCTCAATAATTTTCTATTTGATTGAGTTGACGAGGAGCAAAATTGTCACCTCTTGGGTACCAACGAAGACATAAGGCCTTGACGCTACTGACATCAACAACAACGTGAGAGAAAAGGGCAGCCAAATCTGGCATGTATTTCTGTAATGAGAAAGTCCAATAACAATATGAGAACCCAAATGCTTCATAGCATGCATAAGTTAGAAAGTCAGAATAGGCAAAACAAAATTATATATATAATGTTGTACTTTGTCCATTAATACCTACATGTCCTAAATAAACTAAACCAGATGAGTAAACTAAACGCAGCAAAACATGCTTATTTGTAGCTTGAAGATGCTTTAAATATCTGTGTTGCAATATAGTGAATGTTACAGCAAGTTCAGAAAATAACTAAATTTATAAATAGTTGTATCAGTGATAAATGGTTGCCTTTGACATCATTATAGTGCCAATCTGTAGCCTTTGACATCACCTCCACAACCGTAGTGAAAGAATGTTGCATTATAGCAAGCTTAACAAACAACAAAAACTTTAAAAGTATTCATATATTGAAACAGAACGTTGCTTGCAGTTGCATTCTTGGGCCACTTCTTCCTTTTTCTTCCATTGTGCCTTCTCTAACTACGTCCAGAATTGGCCTTTATAGATTTTATTTTTATATTCCAAGAGTACGACTTATACGTCTTCTCATCAACTACAAATGTATCCATTTTTACCTGCTATCTAGTCTCATTCATGTCCTTTTATCTAGTAAATAGTCAGGTAATGTGAAGACTTATATTGTAGAAAAATAATTCATACAGCAGTCATTGCCATGCTTAAGAAAAGAATCTTTCAAATGCTATATTACCAGTAATTTAAAGCTTTTCTTACCCTTAAAAACAGAAGATCCATATAGACTGAATTTCCTGCAATAAGAGGTGTATATGCACCGACATTTCTCTTGACAAATTCTACAACCTACACAGATGCAAAGTATAAAACACAAACACGTGTCGGAAGCACATTTGAAGTTTATATAAAACCAAACAAGCAAATATTTAGATGAAAATCAGCCTAGAACACTTGAATAGGACAATGCCAAAATTTATCTTGCCACTATGGATCAACTTCAGACCGTAATCACGACATTCCTATATGAAATTTATTCAGAGAAAACATAGACGACATCTTAAAGAATTTTAATAAGGACATACACATCACGATTGGGAAATTGCTGGTGATTTGCAAGATGGGGACATGAATTCAATTACCCAGCAGCAATAAACTCACCACATGCTAAAGCAGGTTTATCCAAATTAACTCAGAGAGTACAGCATGTAAACAGCTATACAAGTAACTCCATGGTAAGGGATGTAGTGGCAAGGCATAAACTTGTATGGTCCAGTGACCGATTTCCATTTATGGCTCTATATAATTTTTTACAGCTGATGGAATGCATGACATATGGGAAGAGAGAACTCTCTCTGCTAGGGTAAGAGACCTTCTATAGCCTACAAGGCTTAAAAGTGAAACTCAGTAGGTAAAGAACTGGAAGCTGGCAATAGTTCTGAAGCTTCCCTATGTGATATTTTTAAGACCAAAAGGTAGCTACAGCTTTTCTCATAAACTTCTTGCTTATTAAGCATTTGCATCATATTGACTTCTCAGTCGAAGCATTATCGCCTTTATTAAGTCATAATCCTGGTTGGTGCTGCAAGTTTCTGGTCTTTAGAAAATAATAGATCCATAAATCCTCTATACAGCTTACATTATCTAATGTCTACAACAAATGGTAATAGAACAACATAGGTAGAAGCAGCTAATGACCACTAAGCCTCAAGCAAGACACTTATTGAAGAGAAAAACAAACATTGCCTTGTTCTAGTTCATGATATGTTCAAGGACTAGGAGGTTATCTGAAGTCGAAAATGCCATAGGGCTAACTCAAGAAGATACTGTGTGTTGTTAATTCTGAACGCGAAAGTCATAAATCAACTAAGTTCTGTCAGTAGGCGCACAGCAATGAGATAATTTCTGCCTTGACAACAACCATTTGTTTGAAATGTAACTCTGCTCAGACCATCGACAACTGGATTGCTTTGTGTATGCCAACTATGAAGTGATCAATGACCAGAAGGTATTCTTCATTTGCGATGGTCTAGACTTGTGTTGCTGAATCTGAATTTGAAACCCTAAACCATCTAAATTCAGTCAAATTATAGGTTCAAAGCAATTAGACAATTTCTCCCTTCTCAGCAACCATTTATTTGGAAGGCAGCTCCTCACATCATTGACAACTGGATTGATTTTGCACGTGCTAAGCAAAAAGTTATTAGAGGCCCATAAGGTCTTCATCTACTTAATTTGTGGCACTCTACACTGTAATTTGTGAGGGCAATTGATTGGTCCCTAGGTTGGTGAGGGTGTCAGTGTCTGCAGGATGAGACAGCTGAAAAGGATGAATCATATCTGTTAACGGATGAAGGTAAAAGATAATCAAAATGTGATGTCTCTCTAATACCAAAGCCTTTCTCATTTCAATCTCCTGCCATTCAACCTGAAGAGAAAGATTTCAGTCCCTTCTATCTCCCTCCGTCTTTAATTATAAGATTTCAGGTCAAATCCACAGTTCTTTGTTCTGAGTAGATAAAGCCTCATCTTTTCATTGAGGTGCTAAAAGTAGTGAAAATGAGAACATTCTTGCATATAAAGGGTCCTCCCAGTTGTAAAGTTCTAACGTCAAAAGTTCATTTGAGGAGATCATAAACTAATCATTCTCTAAACAAGTGTGGTGTTCAATCACCAATGGAAGACTTCAAGTATCACATTAATTTTTCTGAAGGCATCTGAAGAAAAATGTGTCTCAACTCTCACTTCTAACTTTAATTTCGCTGAGTAGACTTGGGTCATTGACTTATTATAACAGTGGCCGGTTTCGCATCATACTAGGAGGAACAACATAGGAAGATAGGAAATCAATTTAGTTATCCCATAATTAGTAAAGATATATGAAATCCACTATGTGTGTTATCCAAAACAATTTCCTACACTGTTTATTATGTAGTATCAGAACACAAAGCAATCATGTAGTATAAAATAAATAAGTGACAAATGAACTCTCTACATCGCCCATGGCTAGTAGGATATACTTTGAGAAGAGGTAACTGCTCATGCTGGATCCTGAGAAAAGTTATATCAGGATGAAATCACTCTCATATTCTAGCTAGCATCAACCAAACTATAAATGTTTAGATCTCTCAAATATCAGCATTTAGTAATATAAAGATACACATTTGTGAATGACATGGATATGAAGACCCATGCACAGGAATCACAAGGCAACCATTACCCGTTTTTCACCTTCTTGTTCACTTATCTTACTACGGAGAACCTTCGCTGTCAGACCTGAGAACCAATAAAACTTTGTGTGACTGGCACATCAAAGATTAAATTCAAATAAATGTACACGGTATGTCTTCAAAATCTGAGCAACACTTTCTTTGATTTCTGTTTGAGCAACATTGTGGTTTATTTCTGCTCACTGAAATACAACTAAGGGCTATTGCCTTCAGTTTAGGAAATGAGACCCAAAAAATCGATAAATAATGACAAATACATATCAATGTGCTAGTACTATTTTTTCCAATTTGAGACAGGTACTCTTAGGGAAGATATCCTTTTCTAGAACAAGAAGACTTGATGTTTTGTTAAATTTTGAGATATGCCATTATATAGAAGTTAACAACATGTGCAAAATCTACTTACCACTGGCCGAATGATGTTCCTGACACCATTCTCCCATTTTATCAAGACACTCCTTTGTTTGATGAATAACCAAATGAGGACCCTATTGGAAAAAAAGAAAAGATTGAAGTTTGATATTTAAGCAGGAGAGTGAAACAATAACCTATCACAAAAGAAATCAGGAACTTACACAGTCTTCAGAAAACCAAACAACAAAAATAGATAGAGATGAGTGCAAATGCTATTGCAAGAAGTTTCACGAATTAAAAATAGGTGGACTTTACCTCAACAGACTTGGTTAGATTTCCATCTGTAATCACACATGCAATCTCCAAAATTCTATCAACTTCAATATTCAAACCTGCATAGCCATAAAAAAGAACGGTCAATTATACTATGCCATGTTTCTTTTTAATAGATAATGCCTTGAGCCTGATCTAGTACGGCATGAATTAGGCAGACATATAGTTCAACCAAAAAGGAAAATTCCTCTTTTTTTTTTTTTTTGTTCTCTTTTTTTAAGCAATGGGAGCAGGTGAAATGCAGAGCTAGAAAGGCAGTCAATACTAGTTTAAGAGAACGAACTTCTCCAACAAATAAAAGGAAAAGGATTGGACAAATTCATTTCGATGCACTAGGACATAACATATTGAATGAGGACCATGTAATTCCAAAGGACTTCTCCGCTGGCATCAGCAACTCTGGGAATTAAGGGCTAAAGTTCTAGTATAAGATGTAGTCGATTATATGCATACAAATAAGTAACCGATGGAATAGGATTTCATAAATCCACCCTCAAATTCTAGGCATATAGCATATCCAATGAAGAAAGCCACAAAGAAACAAAATGCTGTCAGCATTAATAATTAATGAGTGGAAGATGATACTTCAAAATTCCACCATAACATTCTTCTCTTCTTTATGTCTCACATTACATCAAGTTCGATGAAATTGTACCAAAATGATTCTGTTTAAACCTAAGAGAAAAAACAGTCCACATTAGAAATCATTCAATCGAATAATCCTCTCTGCTGCTATTATCGTTTTGGGGGAAAGATATGCACGACTGCATGATGGTTTAACAAAGGATACTGCAAGAATATCAATGGTTGAGAAGAGAAGGCCAGATAACAGAACCAAGAAGTCGAAGTTAGATAAAGAAACTGGGATTTTACAATCTGTCTCTTTTATATGGGATGGGATTTCGATGTCAACATTAATGCAGGACATGGGTGAAAAATAAATTGGGCTGAAAGTGAAAAGCCTTCCTATGAAAAAAGAGATGGCTTTTATACATGAAGGAACAAGTGGAGGAGACAGGTGGAAGGAAAACAAACCTGAAACAAAGAACCAAAAAATGAACATCTATTTGGAGACTTTTTTGCTTATCAAACTCAGGACTGAAGCTGCTTCTCCAAAACCTAGGCCAAAGAGGAAGTTTTAAGTCTTTGTTTTAAGCTGGATATTACAGCTAATATACTAGTCAACCAAAATGAACTCATGAAAATGTCAATCAGCTAATAAACATGAGAAGAGAAAAAAAAAAGCTCATAAGCATGAAAAGAGGAAAAAAGAAAAGAAACCTAAGGAGCCTTCTTAAACTTCTAATCAGCTAGAAACGTCAGAAAATGGAAGTCATGCTCTTAAAACTAATGTGCATGAAATTTGTGATGCTTTCACAGAAAAAGTCAAGCTCCATATGTTTTCTGCCACTGACAAACTCTATAAGGAAATAATTACAGTTTATGGATCCGCAACATGAGAAAACTAATTCATAGCCAAAATAATTTACCAGTCATTTCCAAGTCAATCCACACAAGTGGCATCTTGTACGATCCTGGAATCAGTTCTAAGGTTTGTTTATCCCCATTCTCAATTTTCAGCAGGTTTCCATCTCCTGAACGATTGTCTTCTCTTTTATCACCATCTGCATCACATAGTTTGTTCTTTCGTGTTATTTCATGGATGAAGAAGCAGTAAAATGCTGCAAAGTTCAGTATTGTGATGCTAATGCGGCATAATTGAATCATTAGCTAATTTGGTTGCTGTAAAGCAGTATTAAAAAATTATCAAGTTGAAAACTTTTGAGAAACTTTGGCATTCATCTTCAGTTCTCAACCAATTAAAACCTTCCACCAGAAATACAGGATAATGAACAAAGGACCATGAAAAGGAAAAAGAGGAGAAACATTAAGACCTATCTTTCAGAATTGTCACTCACCAGAAGCTGCGGGGACAGTAATCTGTTCCCTGGCATCTTCAACATCAAGCTCAAGCAATGAGAAGGCATTTGAGAGATGATCCATTTCCACTTCAAAAAGATGCTAATTACCGGTTCATTAACCTCCTGCGGAACCAACATTAGAAAGAAATTCTCAATAATTACACTTCCGCTCCGGAGGGAAAGGGGATTAACAGTAGAAATATAAAAGCATTTATCCTCATATAGTTGCTAACTAACAACAAATGTCAAGCTTAGAAACTCGAGAAAAAACCCATCCCTCAAATTGCAAAATTTTCGATCAGGAACATTTACAGCATAATTCTTAGTCAACAGATCATGTACAGATGGTTTGGCAATCAACAAACACTTGGTGCGCAGTACTGTGCCAAACACACTAAAGGAGAACAAACCAAGCATGAGGTAAAACAAGAAACTCAAGGAGGAGCAAAGGCGATGAACCAAACCTCCTAGAGATATTACTTCTTCCACGGCGGCGACGGCGGAGGTGGAGGTGAAGGGAACTGAGGAGGAGGAAGAACTCTAATTGACAAAGGATCAGAAGGAAACAATTTTCAAATGGTAAATCAAAGAATAAAATTATCAAAAACCGGTAAAAGAAGAGTTTCAAACAAAATAACTTTTTATATTTGATCACATAAACTCCATTTTTTCTTAAAAAAAAATTAAATGTATTTTCTCTTAGAAAATAGAAAATAAATATTAATTAACATTAAAAAAAATCTCATAATTTAACTAAAATCCCATTTAGCAAAACATAAAAATTCTCATTTTAGAATCCAAAAATTCTTTTATGTAGATGTATATTTTTATTATTTTCCTGAGACAAACTGAAATTTTATTTCTTAGCAAATAAACTGAAATTGCTTAAGAAAATTCTAGGGAAGTTTCTCCCAAAAATAATCAAAAAGTCTTTCAGATAATAAGGATGAATTTTTCTTAGTTTTAAAAATAAACAAAAATCTTTTACACAAGAAGAAAATTATTTTAAATAATTCCTAGACTCGCTTGATCCTTGGACGCTTGCCATAAATTTATTTTTGAACTAAATTTTAATTATTCAGGAGTTTATCACTAATTAACTATATAGTTGGTAATCATGGAATTTGAATAGAATCCAACTCAAAACCCCTGCTTGGAGAATAGGTTTCCACAATTTTCCACTGATATTTATATCTAATAATACAAATACCCCTTATTTATTTGTATTATTACAAATATATCTATAAAATTATAACTGTAGTTATAAATACACTTCTTATTCAATGACAAAATTTTACAAATACAACGACTTGAGTTGAATTACATTGACGCCCCTTCAAAAACCGTCTTTATAATTTAACAAAGAACAACAGGTGTTTATGTAATTAGAAGTATCAATGTATTTTATTCTATCAAATATCAATTCATAATGAGCAGAAATATTTTTAAAAGAAGCAGCACTCACATTGACTACTGGGATATAATTTTGAATACTTTGTCTACCATTATTACAAAAGAAAATAACAAAAAACAAGTAGTCAACTCAAATTTGTCCATGGTTTATCAGAATCCGGATCTGTTCTGAGAAATAAGAACTCACAAGGAATAGTACATTGAGCAATACACAGCTGCTGCAACAGCCATCTCAATGCATACATCCATAAATTGCATGCCTCTTGTGTCAATCTTGCATTGGAACATTGACAAATTACAACACAAAAATTGCAGAAGGTTTGATGACAATAAAAGAACTAGATAAGAGATATGCCTTCATATAAATCTCAACTCAACAATAATACAAGGCACGTTTTCATATTTTTGTGTGCAGAACACATAAGAGTCGCATGATGCAAATGAACGCCGAACCTGGACATGGCAAAAAGGGGGTACAAATGAATGAGACAACGCAATCACCTCATTTGTGTCACAAGGGTGATTCAAAGTGTTATACAGGAACACAGGATATTAAAACAATGCTATTCTAAACTAAGCAATCATTTAAGTTTTTGCTTCACTTGTATATCTGGCATTGACATCAATATACAGTCGGAGCACATGTACAAACCATTCAAGAATCTCAGCGGCGCAGAGGTCTCTTTTTGCAATCCACAATTTGCAACCGAAAAAATTGCAGCGTACCATTGGTGCATCAATGCACGTGTACATCGGTGAGACCAGTCAAGTATTACATTCCATCAAATGGTGGGGGTCCAGAGGTAGCAGATCAAAAACAAAATTTGCAACAGCATTTAGAAGAGCTCCTCAGAGTTAAATTTATTCCAGGCCTCCTATTTCAGATACAAAAATCAAAATTAATGGAGAGCTCCCTCACATAGAAAAAGAATAATTTCATATGGAAAAGGCAGTATCTCCTTAAGCCTTGTTTACTTGTGAGGATTGGGTTGGATATCCAACCCAATCTCTTGTTTACTTACATTTAGGTAAATCGATGATTTAAATGAAAATATTAGCGATACAATTTAATCTCATCCTATATTTTATCCATCATTAATCCATTACGACTTAATCCCATCCCTCAAAGTAAACGACGCCTTAAAGGATAATATAGAAACATAAGTGAACCCACAACTGTATTTCCTAGTTTGACAATTTTTCTGCTCAAAAGTCAACAGACAATGCAATTGTATATTTTTAA
Source organism: Sesamum alatum (assembly GCA_034509735.1). Classification (NCBI taxonomy): domain Eukaryota; kingdom Viridiplantae; phylum Streptophyta; class Magnoliopsida; order Lamiales; family Pedaliaceae; genus Sesamum; species Sesamum alatum. The sequence continues at coordinate 63,359,491 of JACGWO010000001.1, forward strand.
TGGTAAAAATCAAGATTTTGAACTCCAAGAAAACAATGTATTCAAAATAATACCTTAAGCAGGTCAAAGACCTTTTCCGCAATGTACTTCTGTTGGAGAGTAGCGCCCTTTTGCTGCACCTTGTCAGGGTGGATGCAAAGAGTCGCTTTTCTATAAACTTTTTTGACAGAGGCACCAGTGATCAAATCCGTCAAAGAAACAGGCTGCCAACCACATTCAGGCCAGAGCACCTGTCATCCAGCGAATAACAGTTAGCACCTTTATAACATAAAGATAGTAGCAATGCAGTTTCAGTTACCAATCTTAATGCCGAAAATGAAGAAAGAACATGCAGAAATCTTAAACAGCAGAGAAATTTGAAATATGCCACTATCTAATACTATACAGACATATTGTAAAGTTGACAGCAGAGCACGCAGATTTCCTTCTTTGCCAGCAGCCCAACGCTTGATTTCAATATCTAATGTCTCAGCAATCCTCTGTAAACAGACCAGATCAAATTTAGCAGATCAAACACCATTTGACATGCATTAGATATAAATAGTGAAGCACAATCAGGTTTATACAGGCTTAAAACTCAAACTAGCTGAACTTGTTCTAGATACAAACTTTATAGAACATTATTCCAGGAAAAGAATCAAAGAAGAAGTTATATTAAGGATGAGGATCTATGAATCTCTGCAGAAAAACAAAATCCTTGATTCTTCAAAAAACCATCAACCACGAGTTCAAATATCCATTAAAAATAAACAAATACAGCTTCCATCATATGAAAATTTAATTTGGCATCTAGTTACGTTAGATTTACTTTAGTCAACAGACAAGCCAAAGAGGCTTAAAAACATCTACTATAGCTTGATGATTTCTTTCGTGAACAAGAGTGAAATTGGCTTTTCTATAAACATAGGTCATCAATTTTATGAATAATGACTTATTATCAGTTAAGAAAGACCGAAAGACACATTAAAACCTCCAACCCACATCATCCGAACAACTAAAATGAAAATAAAAAATTAAACTGACAGTGATAAACTACTAAGTGTACATTATTATTTATTATATATTGAGCATCTACAGAAGAAAACTCAATGCAACAGCTTGCCCTCGAACCAATGAGACAGGAAAGATGCTCTTGTTTTGTTGGAAGGTATTAAAGAGCTAAGCAATAGTTGGTAAATTAAAGCAGGTGTGCCCTTTGCATTTATATAAGGCAAAAGAAGTTCAAGTAACTGACAAATAAAATCACTGGCGAGAGTCAGTCACAAGAAACATCTTTTTGCAAGAACTCACATGTCTTTCTTCTTGATCCCTCTGAGCTTGAAGGTCCCGCTGATTCTTTTCAGCCAATGCTTTGGCCTGAGATTAAGAAAACCCAAAACAGAATACAGAAGGAAATGCTAAAATATCATAAACAGTGAAGAATCTAAGAAAATATTGTTTGCAAGAGGACACAAAAACATACAGCACGCTCTTGAGTGCGTTGGTGGCGGTCCAGTCTAGCTCTTCTTCTTTCTTCAGTTTCCCCTTCAACCTCCTGGAATTCTCCAGATGACGGAGCAGCTTTCAAAGCAAGATTATTCCAAAAGCAGAACAGTCAGCAGAGAAGCATGCTAAATAATATTCCGATGTTAGTAATGACATTAAAAATTCATACCTCCAAAAATAGAAGATAGATCATCAAAATTGGTTGTGGAAGAGGCTTTTTTTATGTTCGATGAGGCTCCGCTAGATGATGTTGTCCTCTTTGCAGCTTCAGATCCACCCTTGTTCTGGAATTGTTGATCGAACGAAGAATCCTGAAATAGAAACCAAATTGAACCAGAAAACCTAACCAGTAGAAATAAAGCATACATATCTCGCTGTTCTATAACTGGCACTTACAGTTGTGTTTGCTCGCGGTCTTGGTGCACTGCTTGCTCGACCCATACTGAAAAAGGATTCGAGATCATTATCGTTCTTTTGTTGATTCATCTTTGCAGCTGCAGCTGCCCTTTCTCGAGCTTCTGCAGCAGCTCTCTCCCGCGCCTCTGCTGCAGCCCTTTCAACAGCAGCTCGTTCAGTTCGACGCCTTGCTTCCGCTTCAGCCCTTGCCACAGCAGCCTTGTCCCGCATTTCTTTCTCCTTTGCTTCTGCAGCAGCAGCTCTTTCCCTAGCTTCTGCAGCAGCCTTCTCCGCTCTCTCTTTAGCTTCAGCAGCAGCTCTTTCACGGGCTTCAGCTTGTGCCCTCTGAACTGCTGCTCTTTCCGCACGTCCCCGAGCTTCAGCATTTACCTTCTCAACGGCAGCTCTTTCAGCTCTTAAGCGTGCCTCAGCTGCTGCTCTTTCACGTGCCTCAGCTGCTGCTCTTTCGCGTGCTTCCCTAGTAGCCCTCTCTACAGCCTGTCTAGCCTTGTCCCTTTCAATCTCCCTTAATCTCTCTCTCTCTAGTCTTCTCTGCTCTCTTTCTTCCTCTTCCTTCTGTATCCTCTCCCGTTCTAATCGCTCCTGGGATTCCCTGAATTCTCTTTCCTGCCCATCTTGTTCATCTTTTTCCAACTGGCCAGATTCCTTATTTTTAGCAACCTTAGCATATTCTCTTTCACGTACTTCCTTAGCTTGTCTAAATTTAGCCTCAGCTTTATCCATAGCATCCTTCATAGCAGCAGCAGATGCTGCTGCTGAAGAGAACGGATTGGTTTCCACGCCAGAATGAAGATTGGCACTTCCATCAAAATTGTTACTTGACCTACCCATTGCAAAATCCTCAAGCTCATCAAACTGTGAAACTGGAGGGCCCTTGGCTGCAGCCCTGGGCGGCTTAGGACTTTGAGAGCGTTGACTATAACGTGAAGGTGAAGAATATTCATTACCCTTCTTTCTTAAACTTGAAGAAAATGAACCTGTTTCCGACCTTGAACCCTGACGAGGTATAGGTGGAGGAGGTCGTGATGGGGCGGAGCAGTTGAAGGTTGTGTAAAAAGAGGAATCTCTGATACGGTGATCCATATATCATCAGATTCATGCCCCTGTCCCTCTGATGTTTTAGACATATGGTTCTGCGAGTCTGTTTCATAATATTGAGGAGGAGGAGCAGTTTGACCAAAAGATTTCTCAAAATCTGTCGAAACATTTGGTGCATCAAAGAAGGCAGGTTCCTGAAAATCATCTAGAGGAACTTTCTTCTCCGCAGTGCTCTCTGAATATCTAAAAGAAGAATTTCCCATCGGTTCTCTGGTAGTAGCAGATTCAGGTGTTGCTGATCTAGAAGGGATACCATCCATTCCCCTATTATCCCTCCCAGGCGAAGATGAAGGTGCAGATTTTCCAATAGTACTTAGGGGATCTAATTCATCAAATGTTCCAGCACTACCAGATGAAGGTTCAACCCTCGCACTTTGAGATTTACTAAGCTTGCCGATCTCTTCCAATGGATCTGTAAATACCCCCGATGATGGGCCTGGGGTTGAACTTGATTCCAGAACTACAAAAGGATCATCCAGGATATTCCCATGCTTTGAACCAGAAGTTGGTACTGAGCCCCACCTTGCCTCTGGCATTGGTCTGTGCCAAAAGGGCAAAAAAGATTCTTAATTCTCAATCTGTTTGTTTAAAAATAGACCAGACCGGATAGACGAACTTTCTGCATTTTATGCCTTCACTCAAGTGAGATAATAAAGGTAAAAATCATCAATCTCTTTCAAGCTCAAAAAGGCATCATTCTGCCCCCAGATGGTTAGTTCTGCTAAGTACGATGGAAGAGCAAGACATCTACACCCATACAAATATGGAGAGCAATCGAAGCATCCTACTTGTAAGAACTTGTATAATTGTAATTTTCTGGCCGAAGAAAAGGGGGGATCCATGGGTCTACTTTTATGTGGTGAAAACTAGTCAATGATATGAAGCCTTCCGTGTAACCATAAACTACTGGAATCTAGCAACGTCCAACTATTGCCTGACACGAGAGTTCCCTTGTCTAGAGGAGACGGCACCAACTAATGTTTTCATTAGACCAGCAGAATCCTACATTGATTCTTTTCACTTTTTTTTATCACTATCGCCTATTTCCATCTATGTCATCAACGCCTAAATTCCCATTTATACAACATCTCCTCATGGTTAAATGATTATCCTATTATAGCCACTGCATCAAAATTAAACTAATCATTTTAATATATCACAAAAGTCAACAATTAAGAGAAAATCCAGGAACATCATAATTGTTGGTCTTTTTTGGTTTATCATAGGAAAGTGGTCAATAATATGATGAACCATAGGCGATGGGATTCTAGTAAGAGGTATGTTAACCATAGGTAAGGCGGGCACTGCGGTATGTTAATCTGATTCTTAATTGAAATGATATGGCAAGATCCACATATGAAACTTTAATCGATTCTCACTAACTTATCATGTCTTCCCAATTTCAGCTACTTGGGAAGTAAAAGTTGGTACATTCTCTTTTATTTTTATTATTCTAGTTTCCTTTTCTTCTTTTTCTAGATAAGTTTGGGTGACGAAGCAACTCAGTCCCCAGTCTTCCCCATGTGTAATGGATAATGCACTATTAGTACTCCTAGCCTGAAAATTGCACATCTACTGTTTTTGTGTGCATCTCTTGTAGCCCAAATCCAAATTTTCAAGATTGCGTTGGTCATATTTAAGGAAAAAAGTAAACTTCTGGTTTAGCTGTCATAACAATAACTAACTGGCTAAGCTCCTGATGCTTATCTATATTTCAACATTGCAATATTGGTTGCAACTTACAGATACTTCCAGTCCACTGTATCAAACTAGAACACACATTGATGGATTTCTCAACAGCAGAATTATCTTTCTTTCAGGCATGAAGTTCTCTCATTTCCCTACAACAATTCTGGCACCTTTCTGCAAAATGGCTGACAACCATTTCAAGTTTTCAACAGGCTGCTGTTGCTAGAATTTGCTGCTATTTTTATAGATTTCAAGTATCAAATGTACGAATCTTGATCAGCAAACTCAGAGCTTCACGGCAATAACCAAAAATAGATTATCCCATGGAAATACTCAGGATGAAGTTACAAAATTGTAAAGTAGCAAGAAGAAACATTAAATAAAAATTCCGATCCCTATTATCTTCCTATATCAAGCAAAAACTTTCATAAGTAGTAGTATATCGACCACAGCACAGAAGCTTTTAAATGTAAGTATCTCTGATTCTATTACCAAGATCAAGCACCATCAATCTACACACAGAATCTCCACGCCCATAAGCTAAAAGTAACGGGTTCCATATTGCTTGTGGTCATTTTCATGCATTATAAACTACATCAAAAATTAAGCCGAGTATGAAAGTAGATACAATGCATCAAGTTCATCTACTGCCAGACATAGTCACTAAATTTCCTAGTTAAATACTTTTAAACAGCATCAACTCATCAACTTCCGGTCAAATACAAACTAAAATAATTCCTCTTACGCATCCAACTACATTGATCAAGCAGCAGAGAAAAACCAGTTAATTAAAATATAAAATAGATAATCTCAAAATTCAGCGCAGGAAAAGAAAAATTACCTGTTGCTGGCAGCAGAGCTGCCACTCCCAAACCCAGCTAACAAATCATCAAAACCTTTCGAAGTCGAGTTGCTCTTAGCACTATTGCTATGGTTGTGCTCGCCAACCTTTTCATTCCTTCCCAAATTCCCAAACAGATCATCAAAATCACTGCCCTGCTTCCTGCTCTTACCAGTTGGCGGGGAGGAAATCGAGGCAAACACATCATCATCAAACCTCACTGTCGATGCGGCCGATTTGCTTTTCAGTCCCGGCAACCCATCAAATATATCCTCATCGTACACCGGTTTATCATACACAGGCAACGACGAAGATTTATTACTCGTATTACTGTTCTTCGGTTCACTAGCGGCCGACGACTGGAAAATGGAATCGTAATCGAAATCATTGACCGACGAGTGCTTGTTATTATTGTTGGAGTTTGACCTCTCTGTGTACTTGGGCTGCCCACCAAAGACGTCGCTGAACAATGGATCGTCAATGGATCGACGATCCGGCGGGGCCGACCTCATCGGGTTGGATTTTCCACGGGTCCCGAGCCCGAAATCACGGGCCAGCACATCCAGATCATCCATCCGACGAAATCAACCAACGGTTCAATTCGGAGCGGCAGATCTAATCAGAAAATTGCCCCAGCCAGTAGGCAATTGGCTAGATCCGAAAATCGAATGGAATCGGAGGGGTTACAGGGTCCAACAGACAAATTCTTACCCGATTAGTAGTGGACGATCACAGAAGTGATGATGGGATCCGAAAATCCGAACCTATACGTACAGATAAGGACTGTATATATAGGCGAAACGTGCAAATAGTGATACTAGTATTATTACATGGGAGCTAGAAAGAGAGAAGACCAAATTCGATTAGGGTTTCAAATGCACATTCTCTCTCTAAGAGGTGGAACGTTTCTGTGTCCTTGTTCTTCGTTGTTCTGCTCTCTCTCTCTCTCTCTCTCTCTCTCCTCTCACCATTGCTAATTTAACTTGATCTTTTCCTCATTTTGGTTGGCCATTTTTTCCATTTATTGCAGGAAGAGGCTTCATTTCTCTATAAATTCTGGTTTTCTCCACAAAAACTTTGGTATATGTTACACAATTTACTTTAGTACAATACTTTTAGGTCTCACTTACTTTTCTTGATTAGATAAGTAAGGGATTAATACATGATTGATTATTATATGTAGCTGAAAATATTGTGATATATATAATTTCATATTACTTATATGGATAAATTTAAGACAAATTTTTTTTTTATGCCCTTACAAGAATATAATATATTTAATTTGAGTATATGTTGGAGCTCGAACAAGAATGAGATTGATAGAATCAATTGATAGGACGCAATTGACCACCTCGACAAAAGACTTTAGAGGTGGCGGTTTTGCCTGAAAGCGGGGGAAATTCCTAAAGGTGCAGGTTTGGGGGGTGGGTTATTGGAGTAGATTGGGTGTGGAAGACTAAAAAAATCTTCGACAAGTGTTCTAAAAGGTGATTAGATGACATGTAAAGAAAGAAGGAATACACGGGAAGGGGGTTTGCAGTAGATTAGAATGAGAGATAAAATTACCCTTTTTGATGACGAGCGAAGAATAGGCTAAATTGACTAGAATAACGAACTAGGGGTTAAGGGTCGTTAGTCGGTCGATGACCATGAAAAAACTCCACCTAGAGCCTTGATTAAAGAAAATGAAAGAAAAGGTGAAATAGTCAAAGCTAGTGATTAACATATGGAAACCACCGAGAGTCAGTTCCGAGGTTCAACAAGGGTGGGCAAATATGTTTCAATTGTTGTCTATAACATACGAGTGAGAAAATATAAAGTTTATAAACTTAAATAGCATGGAAAATATGTGCACGTTGGTCATTTTCTTACATTTATGAGGTTAAAATGATCAATTTGTTTTCTTACATTATCAGGCTAGGCCACATGGGATTAATTATTCCACCTATCAAGTCAAAATTATAATCCAATCTCTATCCACCTTTACATCGTTTAGCATATAATCTAGAGCCTGTTTTTAACTAGAAAATACGAAATCGAGTCGAACAAGTTGGAATATTCAACTTAGTTAATCAGAGAAACGCATCTTTAATTTATCTTTTGCATTTTGACGCTTAAATCTCATCTAGTGGTCAAATAAGTAGGAGAAATTTGCATGAGAAAACACATTGATGTTTGGTTATAAAGATAAATGGAGTAGAAGTAAAATAAAATGTATGTAAAATTGCGATGAAAGCCAACTTATTTTCCTTTTGAAGTTTTGGCAAAAAATAGAAAGTATAAGTAAGTCCAAATGACCAAACAATTATCATTTATACATAAGCACATTTTTCCTCGAATTATATTTTATTTTAATTATAATTCCATCTTACCAATATCTCTTCTTCTTGATTTTAACTAAAAGATTTTTTACTTATTGTATCACTCACAAAGATAACTTTATATTTTAATTTATTTTGGTAACTAATTTTTTAATTTATAAATTCATTATGAGTAATTTGAAATTATCATAATAGTAATTTATTCATTTTCTATTGTATGATAAAAGAAAAAAAAAGAAAAATTAATTGATAAAACTATAAAGATTAATCTTTCATACTCTCTTTATCTTCATCACACCAGACAACAAAACATATTCAAAACTTACTTATTTTTAGTTCACATCAAACAATTTGAATGAGAAATATTATATCTGTACAAAATAAATTTCACTCATACTCTCCCTTACACTCCCGGCAAATCAAATGAACAGAGATTGTGTTCATGAGTGATTCAAATGAAGACATTTTAAACTATATTTGAATTGATGAATTTGGAATTATAGTAACAAAACTTTTGGCCTTGTTTAGATAATTTAAATTTAAAGTATTTCAATTCCGTCAATTTTAATTTTAAATTATATTTTATTAAATAATGATGCATTTAAAATTCTTATATTTCGTCATATCATTTTAAGAAATTGTCTTAGCTCAAAGTCATCTCATATTATTTAGATGAAAATAATAGCAATAACTTTGAAATGGATTTTTATAAAGTAGTAATTAGATTATCCTAAACTCATGCCAATAATTTTAAAAAGTGACATTTTTTTATGCATTCGTTTTTCAATGGTTAATTTTTGTGGATTTTTTCCTTTTATTTGATTACAAGTAGTTAAAAGTATAATGGGAACCATGAAGTGTGACAAAAGTAAAGGTATTGTTTCTCTTATCCTCCATTTTTTTTTTTTTCAATCTCCACTTTCAAAAATTAATTTTTTAACTTTTACTGTCAAAATTTTCCTTGATATCCTAACATATTTCAATTTCAATTTTTGTAAGTTAATTATAAGTATATTTAAATTTAGTAACTCATAACAACTTTTATTAATTGGTATAATGTTAATGTTTCGATGATATTGAGCTCATTGTTTTCATGGCAGTTAGTTTTTTTTTAGTTAAGATAGTCGCAATAAGTTTAACTCGATTTTAACTATCCACTTAATATGTACATATGAAAGTGGAGAGGTGTACATCTTACCCATCCTACGTAGGTTATGAGACGGGTCTTGGAGTGTTTATAAAGTGAGTTATTTCTTCTTCTTGGCAATTGATTTTTTAGGGATGGATGTGAGCCTATGACAAGTGATATCAGATTTAAGAGCCCAGATGGTCATAGTTTGGGGATTTGTGTGCAAGTGTCCGATGTAGGATTGACCAAGGTGGAACCCACACTGCACGACGGCTTGCGTGGATTGAATGAGGGAGAATGTTACAAGTTCTTCATCTCACGTCAATAATAAAGAAAAATATAAATGGGTCCTCGTGGTGTTTATAAGGAGGTACAAATAATATTGTGTACAAATAATTGACAACAATCATATTGTGTAATTTTTTTTTGAAATAACGTCACTAGCCAATGTTTTTTAAAAATAATTATTATTAGAATATATTTTAATAAAAAAAAATATTGTGTACACGAAATTGAAAAAAATACATGACAATTTTATGTGATTTTCACGGTTTTTACAAACTTTACTCATTTTTTATTATACATGTCTTAATTCCACATTCATATTTATTACTATTCAAATTAATTAGAAAAACGAGGTTTGTGTATTTTCCCCATATTTACTGCACGGTATTTTAATTAAATATAAATATTAAAGTTTAATATGAAATAATGTTTAAATATTTGGCTTATAAACAAAAATTTATATTGTGTAAGTTTATTTGGAGTAACAACAGGTTTTTATTATTAGTTAATAATAAAGTAATATTTTTATTAATATTGTCTACATAGAATTAACAAAAATTATATTATGTGACTTTAAGTTAATAATCATTATTTAATACTAGTAATTAATAACATTACTTAATATTTAATAATTAATTAATAATTATTTTAATTTAAAATTGTTATTTTGTAATTGTTACTTAGTAACATAATAAGGAAATTAATAACTAAATATTGTTGGAGTTTTAATTAACTTTTAATAGTAATAAATATTATTGTGGAATTGAGACATGTATAATAAAAAGTGAGTAAAATTTGTAAAAAAACGTGAAAAAACAGATAAGTTGTCATGTATTTTTGTTGATTTTTTATACATATATATATATATATATTTAAAACGTATTCCAATAATAATTAGTTTTAAAAGAACATTGACTAGTGTCGTTACATTTTCGAGGAAAAAAATTACACCATATGATTGTTGTCAATTATTTATACACAACAATCAACATAATAAATACATAATATTATTTTTGTCAAATTTTCGTACATAATATGAATAAATTATTAAACATATTATTAAATAATAATAATTAATTATTTTTTATATTAATCAATTATTAAAATTTTATTTATAATAATTATTAACTAACAATTTATTAATCTAAAAAAACAAATAAAAAAAATTTGGAAACCTGCCATGAACACGTCTAATCATATTCATGTCATGCTCCATTTTCCATGTAAAGGCAGAAACTGCTTTTTCAAACAACAATTTTGCATAGAAAATTAAACTTTCCAAATAATTTTGTATTTTTAAAGAAAGTATATAATAAAATAAAGTCAATAAAATTTTTGATCAATTCAACAGAAAGCAAATTTTATAATATTTATTTTGCCTACTATCTCTTTGACTCTTTCAACAATAGCACGAGGCCAGAATCGCGACTTTAGGGCAAAGCACCAGAAAGCGTGCGAAAGAGAGAAGCGTCATCTTCACTTTTCCCTTTCAACTGCTTGAGTGTTGTGCGGAGCAGATATATTAGACTTCAAACTACTGCTTTTTCAAACAATTGGGTAACAAAACAAAATTGAGCCCATAGATTCTCCGCTGTCAGTCTTTCAAATGGGATCCGAAACTTTTTTGATTCTCTGATCAAGAAATGTCCCAAACTGATGTCTCTTACAGGTTCAATTCCATCCCAACCTTTTGAATTTCATCATTAAATTATTTTTTTGGTTCGGTTATTTAATTTCTTCTGTTTATTTGTTTCTGGGCTAGTTGGGTTTTGTGGATACATTGCTAATTTTTTGTTTATTCAACAATTTTCTCGCGTTGTGGTGAAATCTATCTGTGGTGGCTAAAATTCTTGTGGATTTTTGTGATGGGTTTTGAGTAGAGAACTGGAATTTGATGCATCTATTATTTTATTTTATTTTAATTTATGGTGATTTTGAAATTTGTTTGATTTTGATTGTAATGTGATTTTTGTAATCTTAATATTTTAAGATATAGAAGCTGCCTCCAGTTTTTCATTTGATCAGTTTAATTTTCACGTATTTTTCGTCTGTTGGATGCATTATTATACCGGCAGCATGGATGCTGTTTGTGGAAATTGAATCAGATTTTATGAGAACTTTAGTTGAGTATTGGCCACTGTATTTGCCGGTAATTGATCGTATGCCATTCCAACTGCCGAAAAAGTGAAAATCAGCAGCTTGGGATTGGCAGCCGTTCTGCTCGCATGTTGCTTGGCCTTTAGAACAAGCTACTGAAAGGTACGAGGTTTGTGAGACAGAACTAAGAAATGAAGTTGTATTTGAGTGCAAAACTACGATGGGTTTCTAGTTTTTAGGGCCTCAAGTGTCTTAAATGATGTGTTGCTCCTTGTTTTTCAACTAACTTGAGAAGTGATTTGATGAATCTTTGTATAGGGCACAGTGCTCTTGAGAGACGGCCGGCTCCATGTGTATATTTTGGCGGTCAATTACGTTTATTTAGTGTAAAATCTTGAAACCAAGTCATTTTATGTTGCTACGTGTTCATATTGATTTTAAAGGAATCTTGTTAGCCCGTTATTTTGATATCTATGTGTTTTCTAGTGATTCAAGATTATTTGTTCATTTCTACTCTCTCTATACCCCTGGCCGACATAGAAATAGAAAAAAAGAAGCGGGGAAAGAAACGAAGTGACTCCTAAAAAGGAAAGGATGAAATTGAAACAACTTGCGTGTCGTACTCTATCTATTTTCTTTTTAAAATAGGTGGGGCGAATAACTATCTATTCACCATTTATGTCAACTGTTCTATGAACTACATATCTAAAAGTTTCCCTACTCTTACTCTTAGCTTCTTTAATGTGCCCTACTATCTTAGCATTTATGCTTGCGTATAATTGGCTTCTAATTTGTTTATTTGTCTATGTTTGCAGTTGTGGTTCTTGTGGATATCATCTCAACTTAATATCTTCTAATCGTTTAACTTCTAGCGTTAGGTCCAGATATAGCAAATCCATTAACAAGGGCTCTATCTCCTTTCGTTCTATTGATCCTAGTCGATTTACTCAAGTTTATGAAGTGAACTGCGTTCCCATATCTTTCGGAAGCTATTGTTCAAAATCCAAACTCCTTTGCCGCAATTGTGGAGTTCTCATTGGTTATGGATATGGAGACTCTAGAGCTCTATGTGGTCTTGAATCACCAACCTCGTCTGGCTCATCATATAACAAGATCGTGGTAAAGATTCGAGCTCTACAACCTTCTGAAGACAATTAGTCCATAACTATGGGGAATGACTTAATAGAGCCATCAACATCTATCCTCCAACTTCCTGATGACTGTTTATACATGATTTTCCGAAGGCTTGAGTCTAGTAATGACCGTGAATTTTTTGGCTTGACGTGCCGTCGCTGGCTTCATATTTAAAATTCAAGTCGTCGATCTTTACACTTTCAATGCTCATTCACCCAGTTTTCAACCGCCATTAATTCCTTTCATCTCTACAGGTTGATGAGTCGGCAGTTGCACTCATTGTCACTATTTGGATGCATCGAGCTCCCAGATTCAGGTTTATCCGGGTTGCTTAATTATGGATTGAAGTTGGAAAGTTTGCATCTAGATTGTTGTTTTGGCATTACAGATCATGGACTTTCCTTCGTTGCCCGCGGTTGCCCTTCTCTTACAATCATTAGTCTTTATCGGTGCAGTGTTACGGATATTGGATTAGAAATTTTGTCTAAATCTTGCTTAAGTCTAAAAGATGTGAATCTCTCATATTGTTCACTCATCTCCGATCATGGAATAAGAGCTCTTTCCCAAAATTGTTGTCATCTCAGAGCCGTCAACATATCTCACTGCAGAAGTGTAACTGGCGTTGGATTTCAAGGATGTTCACAGACTCTAGCATATTTAGAAGCCGACTCATGTAAGCTTGAACCTGAAGGAATACTGGCCATTGTTAGCGGAGGTGGACTCGAATACTTAAATATTTCGAACCTTAGCTGGTGCATTCATGGCCATGGTCTAACAACCATTGATGATGGATTTATCTCCAATTTGAGAGTACTCAATTTTCGAGTGTGTAGAACCATTGGTGATGATGCTATTGCCAAGATTGCAGAAGGATGTCCACTGCTCGAGGAATGGAACTTGGCACTATGCCATGAAATTAAGATCCCAGGGTGGGAGTCGATTGGTTCAAAATGCCGTAATTTGAAGCGACTTCATGTGAACCGATGTCGGAACCTTTGTGATCAAGGCTTGCAGGCTTTAAGAGATGGTTGCAAACGGCTCCGGAAGCTGTACTTAGGTCGATGTCCTTTAATCAGTTCAACTGCAATTGAGATGTTTAAATGTTTGAGAAGCGATGTGAAGATCACAGATGAAGAAATAATGTGCATTGCACCTGACTGGGTCTTCCATTTAGTTTAGGTAGAGAAGCATACAAGATTGTGCTACAATTTATTAGGCATTTTCTAAAAATGTATATGCAATGATGTGGACAAAGATTCTTAATCAAGGATGTCTCCTTGGGTACTCAACTTGAATGTTGACAATTTTCTGAATTTTTGCTGAATTTACTGCTGGCTCATGGATCTTGGGATATGCATTTTATGCTAATGTTTCATGCAACTATAGCTCTTGGGTTGACCATGTCTCTACTAAGGTCAGAAATGTTCTTTAGTAAATATGGTAATCTGAAAGAACTCCAGAATCTGTACACTATGGTGCCTCTATGGCTGTTAATTTTCCTTAATTTATGAATTGCAGTTTAAATGAGCACGGACAAAACACGAGTATTTTCTGTTAAAATGAACAATTTAACATGGATGGGAACTGATCATTGTTGTTTATAATATGATCAGATGGCCGAGTGCCATATGAATTCAAGTGATCAGATGTACCATGTCATTTCCAAGTAATCCAAACTTTCTAAGGTGCTTACGAAGGATACATGAAACTAAGGAAAATTATATACAATACTGGGCTATATCAAGGCTAAAGGCTTTCATCACATACCGAAAGAATGAAACCGATGATAATTAACTATAAAACAGAATTTTGCCAGAAATAAGAGGATGTATGAAATTAATTAAGGATGCAGACATGAGATTAACGATTTTACTCCTTCAATGGCTTCAACAAAATATAATACGATTACACAAAGATATTACATTGACATATGTCACTTTCATCTATAAGATTTGTTCATATTTTCGACAAGAAAACACATTCAACTAATAGTAGCAGAGTTTTCCACACAATAACAATTTTTTTTCCTTCTTTCATAGGAGAGGGCCGGGGGTTTCGGGTTGGGGGAGGTGTGGTGGCGGCAGCTTTTATTATTTCAGGCGGATTACTATTCTATTTTGGTGCAATTCCATCCAGGAAATAGCAGAGCATCCTCTTTCTTTTGTTCTGCATCTTTCTACAGACTCGGAGCGAATTCGCATCAGGTACACCAGAAGACGACGATGAAACTCATAAAATCAGATCATTTACTGTGTATCACCCCATACACCATCCCAGGCACCACTAGGAGCAGGCTTAGGTCCCTCAATGTAGTTTTGCCTTCCTGGGGCGTTGTGAGGTCCAGGAAGACCTTCAACGCCGGGAGGATGAACTTTCTTGGTTTTTGATTTCATTCCCAATATTCTAAAGACAAATCTGGCAAGCTCTCCATACAACATTCCGGACCTATCAAATAGCTGCAAAAGGGACACTGGCAATTAAACGCATAGAAACATGCTCGCAATTTGCAACAGATAATTTGCCTTTAGAATAAATTTTTTTGCAGATATTGCCAAACTGCATTGGACAGTAGCGGACACAGGTTAAGCCAATACCTGAAGAAGGGCAGACATGAACATATGGAATGCCTGTGTATTCTGGTCAATCAACATTGCAACACGTCCAAAGAAAGTTACTACACCTTGCATCTGCCAATGTCAAAAGAAAATAAATAAAACTAGCTGCTTGTTAGTAGAGATTTGGGCGTGTTGTAACTGCCAATCTCACCAATTACCATTAACTATATTTGACTTGGGAATGCTAACAAGCAGCTTGATCTAATGCTCTTGATAGTGCAGACCCGGCAATATTAAAAACGGAATTTCAGAACAGAAAAGAGACGAAGAGTCTCCGACTTACCACTCGCATTAGCGAAATCCAAAAACCTGGTGGAGAAGGAGGAGCTCCAAAGGGATTGTTCGGGTCCTGTTCGCCAAAAGGACCCCCCATGCCCATTCCATAGCCTCCCATCGGGCCTCCAAGACCACCACCATACATTCCCCCACCATACATGCCCCCGCCCCCTCCATAGAGTCCACCATAACCTCCTCTATACATATTATTTCCATACAACCCACCACCATATGTCCCTCCCATTCCCCCATACGAACCATAGGTCCCAGTTCCATATCCAGAATTATAATTCAAACCTGAACCATAACCTGAAAAAGAAATAAACCAACGCATTTATGTCACACATCAAAAAGGTCCAAGGTACATAAGTCCACATAGAAACACATATGGATGCAAATATCGCATGAAGCCCCTATCCCTATTTGGTGGAACTTATAATTTACCCAGGAATTGTGTCTATCTTCTAGTTTACACGTGGTTTCACTCTTAATACTTGTGTTTCATGCATATTTGAATATATTATGAAAATACCAAAGCATAGACCACAAAACGCATACCAAATCCAAGAGAGAGAGAGAGAGAGCAGAATATATCAGAGTGGATGACTGGCATTTATAAAACAGTCCAGCACAAGCTTCAAGGTCATCTTGGCCATGTCGATATCTAAGTTGAAGCATCATAAGCATCCCTTTATGTGGTCCTTATATTCTTCTCCAAGCAGACAAGTAGCAGAAAGAACCGAACTCCTAGACTAGATGCATTAAGAAACTTCACCACATTATAGAAGGGGATAAATCCACAAAAAGCTATGCTAAGGGAGGATGCCCATATTACTTGGAAACCAACATTTATCGGGCCATTTTAATAGCCCCAGGCCAGCTTCAAGGTGGCCAGTCTGGAATTGCTTCAAAGATAGCTGTTTGGCGTGTTTGATCAATTCGGCTTATACCTTAGGTCACGAATATAAATTCAGATTACACTACGGCCTTTCCTCATTTGATAGGTGTGCCAATAATATATATATAAATGCTACAATTTATCAACATCACAGCAGAGTATGTGTATAATTGATCACTATCCATGGACTGAAGTTTCATATGTCTGAGGCATGTGACATGTGGGACAATACTGGTGATAATTATACACCAACTTTTGTTTGTGTTAGATCCATAATCATACTCGGAAAAGCTGGAGGTAATCTACCAAGGAACAACACTCCACTCCTTTCAGGTAAAGAAGAGAGGGAAGAAAAGAAAGGTACTGGTACCTCCATAGGTGCTTCCATATGTCTGTTGTTCCCAAGGCCTAGTAGGGACAGGCCTCCCAAGTGTGTTCCTATTAACAGCTGCACTCCTATCGGTAGTTGAAACAACTTCACCAGGCTGAGCTGTTCCAGAAGCTTCTACTACATCACTTGTGTTACCAGGAGACGATGGTTTAAAAGGTGCCGGTCCAGAAGAAGACCCAGCTCTTTCCCATGGTTTTGGTGGAGGGCCGCCACCTGCACAGGAAGTTAGAACATCATACGCGGCTGAATCAATTCGGAAGAATAACAACTACTCTAAGTTATTGAACTCTATAATTTCACAAGAAATACAATACTGACTGTGTGTACGAACATGTTTAGAAGGTGCTCATTACCTAATACTGCTAGATTCTTCTGTGCCATGCATAACTGCCAAAACTATAATCCACTCACCACTTGGTGTTTGAAAGTATATTGCATATGCATAATTATAATAATCAAAATCTAAAGAAAAATGTCTCAGAGACACATTCCTGGATTTCACTAAAAAAAAAAATGCATGCTAAGGAATTGAAAGGAGCTTGGCCACCCGGCAATCAATTCTGCGCAAAATAATAAAAAAGTAGCTCGCACATCAACATATTTCTCATTAACACAAGGATTTCGAATCCGCAACGATTGAGGAATCAAAATTAACCCACAAACCAAACAACCGATTAAATCCCCAATCGACACATCAAACACCCTACATGAACAACAACTACAAATCAACCTCCAAAATTCAGAAAATTGAATGTATTATAGTCGTAATCCATCCAATTGACACCAAAATTACTGCATATACCTGATGATTGGGCGTTGTTCTCCATTGATCGGAGGGGGTTCACGAACCCTAAGGGAGAGAGAGAGAGAGAGAGAGAGAAATTGATCAGAAAATAGTGTCAAATGTTTATCTTGAACTATGGCTATTTCTCGCAAGGCCCAAGAAAATTCTAGATCTGAAATGACGAATTTGCCCTCCACTTGTGTTACACCAGTTTCCTAACGCCGGACGCGGCGGCGAAGTCGTGGTGGGCCCGTCCTCGCCTCCTTACTCGGCCGCCGTTGCCCAATTACACTTTGACTAGTTTTATTACACCTTTGACCTGTTTTCTTTGAATTATTGTTAAGATTGACCTTCCATGAATAAATATTTATTCGATTTATACCAAATCATTATAATTTATTAATTTTTATATTTTAAATTTGATAAGTATCGATAATATGGACGGACATATTAATATTTATGAATTTTTTCGATATTTATGTAATAATGTTAGATTTTTTTTGGATTTGGATCAATTATATGTTCAAAAGTTTTTGTTTTTGTTTTTTTTTTACAAAGAAGCGATGAAATCTCATTACTCAGACCACAAACGTAACCAATACAATCCAGGGCGACTCATTATAAATCGTGTTTGTAAGAAAGTCACTATTAATTTTACGTTATGTAAATACACTGCGTACATATGATTAGATAAAAAATAATAATAATAATACTTACTTATTCTGAATATTCATTTTATAATAATCACAAGATATCCAATGATTTTTTCAAAAATAAATTCCATCCATATTTATTGAGATTTGCCTAAATACAAGCACACTCACTCGTGTTAGATTGAAATTTGCAATTACTTCCTTTGAGATTTGCACGTTTACCAACTCAATTAAAAGAAAAATGCAAGAGTACTTACAATTTAGCTCTTTCCCAACATAAAGGAAAGAAAATTATGGTAAAATTATCAAAATGCTCAAAATAAACAACAATATTTAACATCCATTTTGTTTCATTTATTAGTCTTTTCATACTACATCTCCCACGTCGTCGTGTATATTCATCTTTTCACCTATTTATTATCATTAATGTTCACAGTAACGTAGCGCAATATCAATGAAATAATCGATGATATATTATGTGACGTTTAGTCCCAAAAAAAAGTCAAAACATTATGAGGGGTATTTTTATTAGAGACACGCAGCAGGTAGATATTTTTCTGAAATTCTATGGGACGAAGTTACAAGTAAAATGAGATAAATCTCAAATAAAATGAATGTATTTGTAATTAGGTTAAATAAAAAGTGTTTATTTCTGTATGGAGATAGATGCGCATGGGAAAGACAAAAAAAATAAAATAAAATATAAGCTATTGTTTATCACTTTGACTTTAATTTGAGTTATTAAAAAAATATATTATTTATTATTTATAAATTTAAATTTCTTAAAAGAAAATATTTGTTGTGTGTGTATGTGTGCACATGATTTTTTTTTTTTAAATAATAAAAAAGAGTTTAAGGAAGTGTCTAATCTCAAAAGATCTTCCCTTTCTTCGATATATAATATACAAAAATGCAAAAGCTTAACCCCGTTCCGTACGGATTCTCTTTGCCTCCATGCTTATCTGAATTTCCCCCTCAATAATTCACGTTTTTGTACCGAAGATTTTAGATTTTCTTTATCCAAATTCAATTCAATTAAACGGGATTGGATTGAATTGGGAGCTTCGTTGGATTTGTGGGTGTTTCGGCGGTGGATTTTTTGATGGCTGCGAGTGCCAACCCTTCCTCGGGGGCTCACAGCAACGCCAGTAACGGCAACAATAATAGCGGGAATAGCAAGGGCGGCGGCCAGGAGAATGCGAATGGTGGTGGAGGTGGCCTATCGGCGACGGAAAATTCCGTGGTGGGACCCACTCAGGCGGCTCTCCGACACAATCCGGGTCTGTCAGTTGATTGGACGCCCGAAGAACAGTCTATACTCGAGGATTTGCTCGCAAAGTCAGCTCCTGGTTCTTTCCCTTTTTTCTCTTTTTTTCTTTTGGTTTTGGTTCTGAATTGTGCATATGTTTATGCTATGCTTGTCGGGTATTGGATTGCAAAAATGTGTGTGAATTGTGATGTGTTTTTGGTTAGTGGATGTTCTATGGATTTGTTGGGTTTTCTTTTTCTTTTTCAGGCTCTGAGAAAGTTTTTTTGGTGTTTTTGTTTACTTTCGGATTCTTATGTGCCATGACGGAAGATGTGCAACGTGTATTGTAATTTAGTTTACTGATGGTTCGATGTTATGAACTTGATGACAAGGAGTGAAAGAAACTGTGAGATGACAATGAACTTATCCTTGAGAGTTGTGGATTTCATAGACTTTCAGGACATGGATGGATCCTTGAGTGGACTTGGACATCATAGATGAGGAACCTGATATAAAGCTTGTGCATAGATATTGAAACGTTTGAAGTTACGTTTATTTATTGAGATGATGGCTTGGCATTATAATATTTCCTATCTGAAGCTCATTATCTAAACTTGTTTGTGTGTGAGAGTTCAATAACCTTAAATATTTGTCAATCTGTCTGCTAAGGATTTGGTCTTTTATTATCCCTTAAGTTATGCCCTAGTTATGAAGCCAGGTTGATGTTTTCAATTGTTTAAAAGTGATTTAGCGAAGTTAATAAACTAGACATGACACATCTTAGAACTTAAACTGCATATTATTTACCTGCGGGGCTTCCTGGGTAAGGGATGAGACGATTCAGAGATTTCAAATTTTCCAAGGTTGGGATATCTGCTATCCCTGGTATGAGGGACTTTATGACGGGCTTCCCTTTAAAGAAAGTGGGGGCTCGCGTGCGATTGGCCCAAAGTAAGAGGACTTCCCTAAAAAGCACCTCGGAAACCTAGTACGAGGAAGTGCTGAAGGTCGTCCAGGGGGGGAAGGGAAGACCTATACTATAGGTATTATTATTATCCCCTAACAAAGCCTATTCTCGTATTCTGCCATCTACAATATCAGGTAAGAAAAGAAATGGTGAAAGAAGGTCAAATCAGCTCTTCTGCCTGTGTATCCCATGCTCGGTGCCGTTGATCTGTCTGATGGGACTACATAAGACACAGGGTATGGTCATGTGCTAGTGAGAATGGATATGGAGTTCCAATTATGGTCATGCATCGGTAACAATGCTTAAAGTTGTCTTGAGGATGCATACTGGCTGTTTGAAGCAGTTCCCAGTTATGCTCTAGAGATTGAAGTCCATTTGTGAGTGTTGGATGTCTGACAATCATACTTAGATGCACTTTTAGAAAAAGTCAAAATAGAAAGTGAAATTTGGTGACTTTTGAATTCGGTTTCCTCCATATTTAAGGGGGTAGTTTAGTTAAAAAAAACTTGATAATATTAAAGCACTCTTGTGACACTTGAAATTGTGCATTTTTATACGATGTTAAAATTGATTACTAGAGCCTTGACTTAAAATTGATTGCTAAAAGTTCAGTGGGCTTGGTTCTTGAGCATATTGAACCATGCTTGAACTCATATTTGTTAATTAACACTTGAGGAACAATTCCATCAGTTGAAAATGCCAAAGATGTAAAAAGGTATCTGCACAAGTTTGACTCAGGTTTGGGTTAATAAAAAGCTCATTCATTCTCATTCCGTTTGTCGATCAAATCAAATATAAACAAAATTTGAACTTTGAATAGTAGTTTGTTACTTAGGACCTTTCTTCAAGGAAAGAGTCAAATATATATTGTTTAGTACATCAAATGTCACACTCCAATATCAAATACTACTAGAGGAAACTACTTAGTAGACTCAAAATCCTCACTGATAGCGTTTGAACCTTAGATCTTTTCTGTCTTGTGGCTTTAGCTTTACCACATTGCCAATTCCATGTTATTGCTTTCATTTGACTTTATGCATACCGAGTTGATATGTTTTTGTTTGTTTGTATCTTTTTTTTTTTAATAAAATAGTTATAATAATGTGAAACATATTTTCAGCAAATTTGATGGTTCCAGCCATGTTTTCGCATGCATTGGTTCTCTGTGTATCTTGTAGATAATAGATGACCCTTTTGCAGATATGCATCAGAAACCGTGATCATTCGTTATGCTAAAATTGCTCAGGCTTTAAGAGATAAGACAGTTCGGGATGTTGCATTACGTTGCAGATGGATGAGTGTGAGCTCTGTTTATTTTGGGTCAATTCTTTTCTTGTCGTTTTCATTTTGGAATGATTTGCTATCATATTTTCTAAGATAAGCATATTGATATTCAAATTTGGAGGTACCAGAAATGCAGGATTGTATATCTTCCATATTTGTTGGATATTGTTCTCGAAATTTGATTTCAAAGTATCAGTTTAAGTAGAAATTTGGTAATAGGCCTGAGAAACACTGATTGAAACTCTATCTTGAGGGCTAATTCGGTTGGTAGGTTAAATCTTTGTAGTATTTTCAGGATTGAATATTGGGTTTATTTTTTTTTTTTTTTGGGGGGGGGGGGGGAGAGGGGGTAATGTGGATAGAACATATAATTTAGCAGGCTCTATGATGTCTTTCAGTTACAAAAACGAGTATGTGATTATAATGTTCGTATGATACAAAGAAGTTTAGTATTACCATATTGTATCATTTCTCTCTTTTCTCCTCTCTTTTACCATAAAGGTACATGTGCGGTACAAAATTACAAATACAACTGATATTCCTGTACCGTTGATCAAGAAGAACTTGTTTGGGTTTTGTAATGTCAATGTTTCGATGGCATCAGTTATTGGTTTCCTTGGAGAAATTCAAAGTATACAGTTTAAAGTAACTTTTGAGACAATGTCTTGTAAAGGTTCTTACCTGAGCTTAGTTCCTTGGAAAATAGTAATTGGCTCTATGATTGAGTGCATGAGAACTTAATGTAGAGATTGGTTTTAGTCAGATTGTGAACATGTGCAAAAAATATGAAAAGAAATATAGTTGCAAGATATAAGATTACGTGGTTTGGAGAATTCTCCTACGTCCACGGTTGCTCAATTGGTTTCTACTAGGATTGTTCAAATGAATTACAATAAAAGGTTGCCCATCCGCGGTTGTTAGGCCCAGGTATAATGTTGGGCCAGGTTCCGCACTCGAACACTTAAATGATCTGATATCACTTATATAAGCAGGGGAAATCTTTGGCTAAAGATTGCGAGTGATGGATTAGATTTACTGAGTCTGTAGAAAAAGGAAAGAAAGCAAAAAGAGATAAGGGTGATATCTGCCAAAAGACTCCATAATTGTAATTTATCATAAATGTGATAAGATAGACTACAAAACAAGAGGGGAATTGACCGGAAGCAGACAGAAACCTTATCTTTATTTTTCAGTTAATTCAGGCAATCCTGATTTGGATGGTTTACTGTTATGCAGAAAAAGGAAAGCGGAAAGAGAAGGAAGGATGACAGTAGTTCGTCAAGGAAAAGTAAAGACAAAAAGGTACTTAAGACGATTCCATGTTGTAATGTTCCACATCTCCAGGTTATTACTCAGGAAATGAGCCCCTCTCTTTCCAATATCTTTGATCTACCTTTGTTTTGCAATATTAGAGATCTGGTTGCTTATTTGGTGTGCTGTTTCGAAGTATTTTTGATCTGATAAACTTAAACGTTAATGAAGTCACCTGATTTTTCAAGTGCTATTTTTTTAACATTAATTGGAATAGTCGAAAGATTGGGCTGACCAGTAAGCAACATATGGCAAGTATTGCAGGATGGAGAGAATGTAATTCTCCAGTTAGAACCAATCTTTACAAACATAATAAGTTTGTATAGTCAGTATGGATAATGAGAAAGGTCACCAGTTGTAGAAAGAAGTGATATTGATGCCAAACTTGCTAGTAATTACGCAGTTCTTTTATATTTTTGTGGCCAAGATATCATTCATTGACTACCAACCATTCATGGGGTTCATAGTGATTTATGTTCAATGTGTGTTCATTTTTCTTTAAGTTTAGGCTATGAGGATTTAAGTGGTGAGCCTTAATTAAAGAATTCCGTTGTTATTTAAATTTTAAGATAATTTTTTGTTATCACTGCGTAGAACCCTTGTTATGGGAGAAGCCTTTGGATTGTTTTCGCGTAAATGTTATTACAAACTAGTTAATGTTAAGTCCTGCTTGAACAAGCAGAACCTCATATATAATACTACGACTGTGACTCTGACCAGCAAGTTTGCAGCAAGGCCAGTTTCAGGATTAAGCTCGTTCTGTTTGACACCAGTTACAGGTGGCCGCATGCAATATCATGTTCTGGAAAGTAAATTATTCTGGTTCAATTGAGATTTATTAGTTTGGAACATCTAGCCTCTAGGTCCATTTGGCAGCTCCTCATTTCACTTGATTTTGAGGTAGCAATGCCTTGAGCTACTGATAACATGCTATTAAAGTTATTGCTTCCAGAATTGACTAGTGAGCTTTTTTAGTTGTTAACCTTGGAAGGTCTCCCTTTTTATCAACAATGTGTCAAGAACAATATACAGCTAAAAGAAAATCCCTGGATAAGAAGAGCTCTTGACAAATCTGGTATTATTCCTGAAAATGTTTTTGTTGCCTGGCTTTTGATTTTGTAAATGGTTGGAGCAAAGTGAAAATCTTTCTCTCTCTCTCTCTCTCTCTCTGGATCTGTTGTGCTTATCTAAGTTAATACTCTACGAATTGAATATTGCCCATTTTTCCTGGGGATTTTCAGGAGAAAGTTACAGATTCATTGCCAAAATCTTCTCAAGTTGCAAATCGCTCCAACGGCCCAACCTATGTTCAGTCAATAATGTCGATGGACAGTGATGATGGAATCTCATATAAAGGTCACCCCACGCTCTCAGATTTCACTTACTCGACTAGAAAGAAAAGACAGTTTTTAATAGGGCCCCACCTTCTAATCGTACTTTGTTGGCCATTTTATTCAATTCCATATTATACTTGATGTATGTTCAAAATGTTTCAAACATTGCTTATCTATTGCAATTTAAGTTTCTTTTTGTGCTGCCTGTATCTCTTGATTCTAACAGTCTGCAAAGATATGCATGTGGAAAGCTTAGCTAATATAGATAATATGTTCAAGCATATAGTACATATTTTAAAAGTGAAATATCCGCAGGATAACTAGCTTGTAATTGGACGTGTCTTGCATAAATAGGCAGGCTAGGACAACTAATGAGTCCAGTAAACTTATCATCAGAATGTTGGTCATTTCAGTTCATTTTTTCTGAGAAAGTCTTTTTTTCAAACTTTGTAATGTACATATTCAGGCCAGATCTGTCTTTTATAATTCAATTTTTAATAGGATATATTGGTCTAGAAATTATGCATAACAAAAAATCGGACCTGGAGTAGCTTCCCCAGGGTTATGCCACTTCTACATGTAAGTCCCCTTTCGGGTGCTGATTTACCCTCATAGACTTGGATGCTTCAGTCAGAAGCTAGAATGAGATGCGGGCAGATGTGCACTTCTTGATCCAACATGCCATTGATTTGTTAAAATGCATTGTGCATATGAATTCTTATTTTAGGACTAAGATCTTCTTATCTTTATAATTATTCAAAGACATGGCCACACTCCAGGTAGATGTAGGCTGATGTGCACTGTGCATCTGAATTTTTACTTTTGTGACTAAAGTATTTTTTTATTAATCTTTATTTTTTGTCAAATGCATTTTCGATACTCTATGAATATACTAGAACTTGTAAAATAAGTGGGTACAGTTTTGCCTTTTGGATTCACATTGTGGTTTTCAGTTTCATATTGGCTTCTAGACTTATTTTGAGACCACCATTTTCTGAGCAGTTATTTTTGTTAGCTATGTAAATGATAAGGGTTTAGCCTTGTTGCAACTGGAAGTAGTTACAAGAATGTGTCTTTGTAATTTTTTTATCTTAACTTTGACCCATTATTTATGGCTGATGCACAATGCAGTTGTTTCTCACAAAAACTATAGTACGTACTACTCCACAGTTCTTTTTTGGACTATTTTTTTAAACCACCCAACCATGTTAAGCTAGGATATGGTATGGGAGCTATATGATGCTTTGAATTTCAATGTAAGAGGTTTGTGATATCTGCTTTACATGTTAGATTACATGTAATGGCCATTAATTCTTAGGGTCATTCTTCTATTAATTTTCTTATTCAAGCTACGTATTGAGCAGTTAAAGTTGTGAATTCCAGATATTGGTGGAGCTGCTGGACAGCTTCTTGAGCAAAGTGCTCATGCTTTGGATCAAATTTCGGCCAACTTTTCTGCTTGCAAGGTACTTGCATGTTCAATAAATTTGGGCCTCCAATTGTCTGTGTGAAGTAGCTCTACCCATAAGTTTGTGAATGATATTGATAAACATTTTCTTCTTTCATCAGTTGTTGGTAGATGTTAGATGTTATTTGAACAATTATAGATGGTAGTTTAAGGGTAATTCATTACGGTTGTTTACTTTGACAAAAGACTAAACTAAAAAGAGATGATGCTATAATAATATCTATCAATACGTAAACTATTTTTATTTACGCTATAGGGCTTATCAAGTTCCAATTCGAGTCCAATCTGTTATATGCGTCCACTTGTCTGCTGTTTCAAGTTTCTCTTGTTGTATCAGCTTTGTTGACAATATAATATACATTATCCTATTATTGATAGTGCTGCTATTTGCTTCTTTGAGGTGCAGATTCACGAGAACATCAATCTCTTCCTTCAAGCTCGAACTAATATACTTTCGATTTTAAATGAGTACGTCCATGACACTCTACCTTAATACCATTTTCACATAATTATGCATTCCTTTTTAAGCATGAGGAACCATTTGCACAAAGTTTGCTCCATCTGTAGACTTTCATGCTTGTTTGCTAACTAGGCTCCAGCTGACATGCTTTATCCTCTTCTTTTCTTCTCTCAAATCTTTAGAGTTAGTTGTGAACTGGGAGATCTGCCTGCTTTAGTAAATCATCTGAATGAATGCTATATGCTTACTTTTGCTAATGTCGGGTTCTTTTGTTTCCTTGTTTCATCTTTATCTTCAAAATCTTGTCAGACATTCAGTATTTAGTAGATTGGAAAGCCCTCTCCAAATTGCCGGTCCATTCCTCCTCCCCAAGCCCCACCAAAAGAGCCTACTTGCTCCAGTTTGAAAAAAGGAGAATGAACAAGAATCTTAAAATTTTCTAGTTTTGAACTTGGGCACATCAGTTACAAGGTTTTCAGAAAGGCAGAGGTTGAAGATCTGAACTCGATGTTAGCTTGCCAACTTCATCTATAATTACTACACATTAAGATTTGCAGCCTGCTGTAGTATTTGGCCTGTCCTTAAACTACAAAACCGCTCACCACAAGGCCCATAGAAACAGTTCTAATAACTGAAAAACAGATACTAAATATTTTCTGAAGCTCTATTTTTTGAACTTCTTTAGATGCTTCTGCTGATGTTTTCAAGCGTAAGTTGGAACAAAGAAGAGGTTTGAACTTGAAATTCATTTCTATCATATACTTGGATTTGACATTTTGATCTACAAGATTTTAATGTCGCAACAGCTTTTGAATTTGTCAAGAAGGACGTGCTCATTTTCAAGAAAATGCAAATGGGTGATAAGGGAAGACGAGCATACTGTATTATTTCTCCAATTTTTTATTCATTCTTCTCCTTCGCACTTTGGGGGCCTTTAACATTCATTTGGTTTAGATAACATATCCCTCTATAACTACTTATAGATCTTTTCACAACCGTCTTGCACTTTGGGGAATGACTGTAATAGCAATTTCTGCCTTTTTTAAGTTGGAATTTACTGATGTAGAATTCGATTTTTCCTGATGACTTGCTTATACAGCTATATGGATCGCCTTTTTTCCAATTTGTTCTGTTTATAGCTTTCCAAAGTAAAGTATTCGAGATCCATATCCGCTGCTTTATGGCCAACCTCTCCTTTTAGATATACCAGAAATTTCCCTAGGGTTGTGACACTTAGGTGCGCTAGACCACTCATCTTCCCGGCATCCTACGTAAGGGTAATTGGGTATATATTATGGGTGTCGATTATGGAAGTTGCCATGTTTGCATGTACACACACAAGGAAACACACTCGTATCAGAAGTATATTTGACATGCTTTTAGCATACACATCCAACAAGAATCATATGAGTTTAGCATAGAATTCCAAATAATTAAGACGGTCCTAATCTGAACTTTGTATTGCAGCTTGCACGATACGCCAGAAATAATGAAGCAGATGCCACCCCTTCCTGTCAAGCTGAACGAAGAGCTTGCCAACTCCATTCTTCCTCGAACATCCCTGCCAAAGAAATCTTGACACCTTCCTTCACTTCCCAGACGCAATGATGATGATTCTGACTTTCTGTCAAGTTGGGCCTTTCGGTATACACACACAGCAAAATAACTGGCTACGCGGCTCAAGTCCACGAGGAATTCTCTCGACGTGTTCAGTATTAAATCTTTCTTTCCCCTCATATCAGGGTCTGTCCTGTTTCCTGATATTTCTTTCTCACTTTGATTTGTCTTAGGAGATAATCAGTGTATCGCATCGTGTAAGCACAACCCTTCGTAGTATAGAACTGATTTTTAGTCCTGTAAATAACTTGTAAGGAAAAAGTTTTGCTATTCAATTGAAGGGCAGTTGCTGTGCAGGAATGGTTTGGTTTATGCAAATTTTTGCAGCTGTTGATGTACTGAATTTGCTACTCAGCAAACACAAAATAGGGGGAGAGACTTGTTTGGAATTGGAACACCTCTTACAGATGGAAAAATTGTAATCAAATATTTCCTCATGGATGGTAGCACTAGGACAATGTATGTATATATTTTAAATTTTATTCTATTTATTCCATTAAATACAAAAATAATAAATCTTGGTCAAAATCGATAAAATGAATCAATTTTAAGTATTATAAAATTAATTGGTTAAAATATATAATTATTTTGTGGTACCCAAAAAAAATTTGAGGGAATTTTAGTTTAGATATATTTTGTTAATCAAAATAGTTATTTACGATCCCACATAAACAACTAGGTAAATGGAAATTGCCCTCCAACCGAAGTTAGATAAAATAGTTCATAGAAATACTACTTATAAACTATATTAATAATCGATGTAATGTGAAAAAAATGTTAGGTAAAAGAAAAAAAATATAATGACTATAGTTTATTCGATACTTTTTTCATGAAAGTATTTGGAGTATTTTTTTTAGACGGGCAATGTTTTTCGACAACTAAACACATAGTCAACATAGTCGGAAGAGATGAGATGGAAAATATTTGGCAAACGGACCAATGGAGGCTTTCAATTTATTTTATTATTTGATTCGAAATTTTATTATTTGTAAAAATGAGAAATAAAATATAGAAATGAGGTAGAGTGAGAGTGAGGTGGCGGTATTTTTAACTTGTGTTTACTGTTTGTTTACACAGCCAAAAACCCTCTCTCAACTTCCCCTCTGTACCAAACTCAAACTGGCCTCACTCTCTCAGTTGTAACGTTCGTCCCCAGTCAGAAGAAAAATTCATTCACTGTTTTCCCAAATTCTCTCACCGGAAAAACCCTTTAGAGTTTCCTTTTATGTGCGGATTTTTTCCTATTTCTTGAGAGGGGAGAGAAGGAGGAGGCGAAGGAATGGCTGAGGTGGCGCGGCAGCTCACTCTGGAGGAAGAGAAGCAGACCATTAGAGACATTGCTGTAGCCGCCGAAGCCCAGACCAAAGTCGGCGATACTTTCTATTTGATCACTCAGAGGTAATTTTTTTTCTTCTTTTTTTCTTGGTGTCTTGAATGTATTAGATCTGTTTTTAGAATTTATGTGTGTGTTTGTGGGTTTTTTTTGGTGGTTTTGCTGAGGTTATTTTGTGGTTTTCAATTGGGTGTTTTGTTGGGATGTGTTTTTTTTAAGAGTTTTAACCATGGGTGAGTTGTGGGATCAGGGAGGGTTAGGATTTAAGGGGTGGAGAAATGTTGGAAAGCTTTGGTAGAAGAGTTTTTATTCCCAATTTCTTGGTTTTTATTTTAAGCTCATTTGAGGTTTTTCGATTTATTTATTTTTTCTTCTGTTATAAGGAAGCTGCAATGGCTGAATGCCAAATGATATACTCTCCTGAACTTTTGTGGTCCTTGAATCAGAATATATGTGTGGCTAATTTATGCCTCTCTACTCAGTGTCTCTCAATTTTTCTTTATTTTGTTTTTGTTTTTGAATTTCCAGTGTGGCTGGCTTAGCTAATTTGTGAAAAAGATACAAGAAATACAGTTGGTTTCAATCTCAACATTCAGAACTTTTAGTTAGTTTTATTAGTATCATTGCATTGGGGAAACGACAGATTTAGTTCCAGGACATCCTGTACTGAATATTATTTGGCTCGTATACTCTTAAAAACTTGGAAGTAGATACAGGTAACCGATCTGCAAACACCCATTCCAAATTGAAGAAAAGAATACCTTGTAGTGATTTCTTGTACATTTCAGAACTTAGTCCAAATATTAAGGTGTTTAGTCAAGTCAGTGATGGCAATGGGCCATTGGTTAGATGTCCTATTAGTTTATGAGATTGAAATGGATTTCCTATGGAATCCCTCAATAATCTCTCTTTCAGTATCTGTTGTCATATGTCTGTTTTCATTCCCAGAGCTGATGTTTTTCGGCTAGAGTGAAACAAAAGCTGGGTTCATGAAGGTATAATATTACTAGTTAACTTATGGATGATAATGAATGTATAGAAAACAAAACGACCAGTTAATAGTATTGCCTGAGATGTACTTGTCAAACCTCAACTTAACAATATAGTTCTTTAAGGTTTTGAAGGAAGCCAATGGGGATACATGATTGTTTTCACGTAAAAGTCTGTGGTCCATGATACCAAAATATAAAAAGACTTGAGCTGCTATCTTAGCAGAGTCTTAATAAAGCATAATGCACAATCACTATGTAAGAAAGTATATCCATAATCAAAGAATTTGTTTAGCATCATTACACTTAAACAAATGAAAGTTGT
This sequence comes from Sesamum alatum, assembly GCA_034509735.1. Taxonomy (NCBI): domain Eukaryota; kingdom Viridiplantae; phylum Streptophyta; class Magnoliopsida; order Lamiales; family Pedaliaceae; genus Sesamum; species Sesamum alatum. The sequence goes on from JACGWO010000001.1 coordinate 63,389,941, forward strand.
GATCAAGCTTTGAGTGTTGGTAAGAATGTTAATTTGACATATTACTCCAAATCAAGAAAGAGAGACCAACTAAATTAGGTCACCAGTGGAATCAATGTTTTGCTTTTGTTAATTGTGCATGGCCTTGTTTAAATTCAATGTCATTACCAATACACTATAATGGAATGGGCTTGATGGATCTTCAGTTCTACTACATTTGGTAGATTCCTGAATGCGTTAGGATAAGTCATGGAGAGAGTGCTGAGAGGGAGTACTCAATTACCCTTGCTTGAGCTACTTCTGAGTGTCAAAAGTTCAAGGGAGAAAAAGCCAGGAAAACTAGATCAACCGGCTGTGTTTGCACCTTGGGTGTTTCTCATTTTTCTTTTCGGGAAAGCTGCAACTTTGATAGGACCCTAGCAACCTCATTCTTTCTTTAGTCAGTGTTGGCTAAATTTGTTTGTTTCTTTCTGCATATGAGTTTCCTGATTACTACTCAAGTTTTATAAATCCATCTATTTTGCATTTTGGCTTAAACTTGTAACTAACTAGTTCTCTGTTTATGACATTTAATAATGGTGACTGACAGATGGTGGCAAAACTGGCTTGAGTACGTAAATCAAAATCAAAGTGGCAATGTGAATGATGGATCTTCTTCTGAGCATCATGGTTCGGTCAGCTCAAGTACGTTGAAGAGGCCTTCTTGCATTGACAACTCTGACTTAATAGATGAAACAGTATCTGAAGATTCTGCTCTGGGTATTGAGCTTCATGATACTTTAGTTGAAGGAACTGATTATATATTGCTTCCACAAGAAGTCTGGAATCAATTATATTCATGGTAAGTGAGAAGTCAGTTTCTCACTTCATTCCGCATCATCATTCTCTGACAATTCTGTTAAATCTTTTGAATAATTATCCTAGATCTTCGGTTGAAAGAGAGGTACTTGGCTTCACTAATAAGTATATATATCTAGGCTGTTTCATTTTCTCTTCTAATTACAACTTGTTTGTGGATGATTATATGTTACTAAAACCATTGTAATAATTATAATCAGACTGCTTTCTGACTAGAAAAGTGGAATCACCAGAACTCGACAAAGTCAGATTGAGTAAGCCTATGGTCGCCAGTTTTAGATTCTCCAAGTATTGGTTATTTACTTTTCATGTTTATTTGTTTTTCTAATTAACATGCCTGTTTAGCAGCTTCCAGATTGAGCCGAACCCCTTCGGTGTATTTAAGTAAATGAAGTGCACTCAGAAAATTCTTTTTTACGTGAGGAATATGTCTTTGTTATGGAAATAGAGGAGTGATAAAAATAGAAAATGATCAGTGAAAGAGCTAAACCAACTCAAGATTGACTGCTGCCTCTTAGCTTCTTCTTGAGTGCTAGCTGCAGATTGGGGAGAGGAACCATGCAGTGATGCCAGAGACTTTAGGCTTGGCCTGTGTTCAATTTGTTTTCCTACATGTCTTATTACTTCATGATATGAAATGTTAACAAAGAAGCCTCAGTAGAGTAGAGTGCTGATTATATTGGATAAACTGTCCTTTCGACTTCAGCTTGCTTCATGCTTGATTTCAAATTATAGATCCTCTCATCCACAAGTTCACTTATATGAAAAAGTGTAGTAAAAATGTATCTGCCTTTGGTGGCATTTCCTGCGTAGTGTTATTTTTTTCCGGCTAGTAGAACAGCATACCACCATACAGTGTTCAGACTTCAGATGAGATTTAAATTCACAATCACTGCTGTTCTGCTGAAACTAGAATAGTGCAAATGCAACTTCAAATGATATATATTGCCCTTTAGAAATTAAATTGAAGAAATTCAGAAGTTCAACTATGTTTCCTTCGCTTTAGAGGGAAATACTTGCAATGCACACCAAATTAAGTACAATCATAATCTTACATGGTGATGGATACGTACCAGTATGTTTTGCTCATTTATTCACTGCACATATGAGCATTATTTTCATTATGAAGGTAGCAAGCTATATCTTCTTAAAAGGTTCTGCATGCACAAAAGATCAGCAATTATATTGGAAAATAATTAATATTACTTGCTCGATTTAGGTATGGAGGCGGTCCCTTGTTGCCCCGAAAAGTTATAAACACAGGTCTTTCTCAAACAGAATTGTCAGTGGAAGTTTATCCTCTACGGCTCCAGTTGCATTTGATGCCGAAAGGTGACCGATCTGCCATAAGAATAAGCAAAAAGGTTGTGTTCCCTTCTCATCCCTTCTCATTCAAGGAAATAGAAACTTTAGTTTCCCCTTTGACGTCTATATATGTGTATCTAATAAAGTTGAATTTCATTTGTCAGGAGACAATTGGTGAACTTCACCGAAGAGCTTGTGAAATTTTTGATCTTACACCGAAGCAAGTAATTAGCTCTCCTTTGAATTTTTTATTGGTTTGTATTTTGTTACTGCTATTTACACCGAAGCAAGTAATTAGCCCTCCTTTGAATTTTTTATTGGTTTGTATTTTGTTACTGCTATTTATGGGATGGAGCTTTGCAATGTCTCAGGTTTCTATTTGGGATTACTTCAGTCATCAAAAGCATGCACTGATGAATGACATGGAAAAGACGCTTGATGATGCAAATATTCAAATGGATCAGGATGTGGGTGACTATATGCTCCACCACTTTATAATCTTTTTAAGACTGCTATCTCTCCTAAAATAAGGTTTACATAGATGTGCTCCTTCATTGAACCATAAGCTTTATTGTCATATGCATGTATTCCCGCTATGAACATACCTGCATGATTACAGCTTTCAATTTCTTGGTATCCTACTCTTTTGTAATTGGGCTACAGTTTCATCTCTGCTTGAAGTTGTTTAGATGCTTCCTATTAACTTAATGTTAATGGTATTAAAAGGGGATTAACTACTCTTATTTTTTCCCCATTTGGTCCTGGTTTAGGTAGTGCACAAGATCATGTTATTTTGTATTCAGAAGTGGTATTTGTTAAAATGCCGTCCTACCCTCATCCTTTTGCTGGACAGCCTCGGTGCAATCTTCTTTAACTTCTGTATCTTTCTTGGTTATTCCAATTCTCCACCAGAATGAATGACTTCAAACTAATTTCAAGTTACATAAATATTGGCCATTGAGGATGACGAAGTGTAGCCTGAAGTGAAGTTGCTGGATAAGTTGTTTATGGCAACTTGTTGATGTCTCATCTGGCTATCGTGGTCCTTTTCTTTTATTTTTCTGCAAATAATGGTCGTTAAAAGTTCTATAAAGAAATTATGGAAAGATTAAAAGGGTCCTCGGATTCACATATGTCCTGGCCAATGTATTGGCAACATTTACAGAATCTTTTTCTTACGGAGTTTCTGGTTTCCACATGTTTGTTACTGCTTATAATGGAATAAATCTTTAAGCAACAGATAAAAAGTGTTCTGTCCATGTATTTAGTGATGTTGGAATAGTAATGCTTTCCCCTTTTGAATGCCATTTTTCATCTTCTGGTTCATTCAGTGGTTTACCAAACTCTGTATTCTTAGGTTTTCTTTGTTTAATATCTTTATGAGTTTGGCCACGATCATGCCTGCCATTACTGATTGTTTACTGATTTGGTAACTTTGCCTAGATGATGGTGTGCTTTGTGTGTGTATTACATGATGCTGGACGAGTTCTGATGTTCCATATTTCCTTTCCAATGGCTGAAGCAGATCTTGGTAGAGGTTATCGACAGTAAGACTGAGGGTGGCATGGGTCCGGTTCAGGAGAATGGATCTGTGCATAATGGAACCCTAGCTGCTCAACCTTCCCTATCAAGTTTCCCAACTTCTGGAAGTTCATCTGCGAGCAAGTATTCATCAAGAAATGGTAATTCAGAATCCCAGTTGCAGAACCTAAATACAGATAAGGCATATGGATCAAGTGGTGTCAGTACAAGGGGGTCTTCTTGTGGTCTCACTGGACTGCTGAACCTTGGAAATACTTGTTTTATGAACAGTGCAATACAGTGCCTCGTCCATACACCTGAATTTGCTCGATATTTTCGTGAAGATTACCATCAAGAAATCAATCGACAGAATCCTTTGGGGATGGTTGTAAGTTTCATCATCGAGTACATGGCTTACTAGATATGCGTTTTTTTTTTCCTGATTTTTCCTTCTCTCTCCACTTTATTTCCATGCCACCTGTGTAAAGAAAGCTAAAAGAATCCGAGAGATACCTTTGGTTCTTTTGGTGTGGATTTATAATTATAAGAGTGATGCCTTTTGTTGGTAAGCTTTCAGTTCGTTTTCTTGCCATGAGATTACATGTTGCTCATGCAAAAAAGAGATGTTCTTTTTTCTCTCTTCTTCTGCTGTTACAGGCTTGATTTCAATTTTTTCTGTAAAGGAACTAGTCCTGGGTGTTTTGATAATGGAGCCTTAAATTAGTCCTGCTCTTTGAGACAAGGGCTAGATGGATTCATGCTGGTAGATAAGGAAAAAAAGAACTACTTGCAGCACTTCTGTGGATTCAGCTATATTGCTAGGATTGAGTGTTGAAAAGGACTTATTTGTGAGGAGGTGGTCATTTTTTATGAACTTTTGATATATTATGCAGGGTGAGCTTGCTTTAGCATTTGGCGATCTACTCAGAAAATTGTGGGCACCAGGGCGAGCTCCAGTTGCCCCCAGGCCATTTAAGGCAAAGCTTGCTCGCTTCGCACCACAGTTTAGTGGATGCAGTCAACATGATTCACAGGTTTGGTGCCTCATATAAAGTTTTCATGAATTCATGTTAATATTGATTGAAGAAAATCGACAAGCATGTTTGGTGCCTTTCTGTATAGGAACTCCTTGCATTTCTGTTAGATGGACTTCATGAAGATCTGAATCGTGTCAAACACAAGCCATATATAAAATCTAGAGATGCAGATGGCCGACCTGATGAAGAAGTTGCAGATGAGTATTGGGCAAATCATATAGCTCGTAATGATTCAATTATTGTGGATGTATGCCAAGTAAGTATCACAGTTACAATTTTCTAGAATCCAGTTCCTGGACTTCCTTTGCTAGTTTTTGAATTAATTTGTAATTTCTATCATTGAATTGCTCTGGGAGTGGGGAACTCACTTTTAATTTGGGATCAATTGAAACCACAATATTGTTAAAAATCAAGGTGGGTCTTCATTGTATACACTAAATTCAAGTTTTTTTTTTAAGAAACGGAGATAATAAATGGAACTAAGGGTAAGCAGGGAGATGCTAGTTTTGAGGTTCACAATTATTGCTAATCCCCCTTCCCTCCCACCCAAAATCGAAAATATTCCATAAAAATATTGTTGATGTAGCAAACTGTTCAATGGTTTCTCCATGGTGCCATGGAGTTAAGTAATTCTTATCCTTTTATATTGTGATTTAAAACATTCTGATACTTGATTACCAATTTACCCTTTTAACTAGATTTGATGCCGTACCTCTTCACAATTTCATAGAAATTTTTCTAGCTTGATGCTAGCTGACACTGCTGTTGTACTGCTTAAGTGTTATGGTGTTTGCATCTTTTGAATTCCAAATATCATCCTAATTTAGTGAATTTTAATTATCTTCATCATTCTGTTTCTCCTTAAAAGGTGGCTTAAGACACCGGTACAAACTACAGGTTCTTGGATTTTATAATTTCCATGGTGCTATTATATTAGATATATCCCTTGGCTGCTAAGGAAAATGTTGCCAAATCATCTTCCCCTTGTGTGACTTAGCACAACAGTTGTCAGTTCTTTACAGTCTTATTATATAATTTGGAAGGGATGGAAACTTAAAGAATTCCGAGTAAAATGAAATAAAATATTTTATTTAAACTGGCTTAAATCTGTATCATGGGGAAGTCCTTCACATTGGCTGATTTAAGATCGCATTTAAGCTTCTCGAACTGTATTATACAACTGCTCTCTTTTATTGTTGTGATGTCTAGCAACAACTCAATTGGTTTGTCTCCAGTCTTGTTATCCTACAACATTATGCTGAATTTCGTACTTATTTCTTCATTTGTTGTTTCACTCTAGGTCTTACATGTTTACAGTTTTTTTAAGTAACTCGATACATTTGTTTTGCAGGGTCAATACAAGTCAACTCTTGTCTGTCCTGTATGTAATAAAGTTTCAGTCACATTCGACCCATTTATGTATCTGTCCTTGCCCCTTCAGCCCGCTACCACTCGTAGCATGACGGTAACTGTTTTTACTTGCGATGGAAGTGCCCTGCCGGAAGCTTACACAATAACTGTACCAAAGCAGGGTCGTTGCAGGGATTTGATCCAAGCACTCAGCAATTTATGTTCGTTGCAACTGAATGAGAAGCTTCTGCTTGCTGAGGTTGGCAGATAAATTGTTTGGTAGTCTGGTAGAATTTATTTTCTTGGGTGTAACTCAATATTTATATTTTGTGCTGTTCATAGATAAGAGGCCACTTGATTTACCGGTTCTTGGAGGATCCATTGATTTCATTATCTTCCATAAAAGATGACGACCACCTTACTGCCTACAAGATCCCAAAGGTTTTGAAGAACACAAAGTTCCTCCAGTTGATACACCGACGGGAAGAACAACAGTATGTACAACTTATGTAGATACTCTGTACTTAGAAATTTCCTCCCTTGATTCATCTATTTAATCCATATTACTTCCACATTGCAGTTAATATGTTCTGCTTTTTTCTGTTTATTCTTAGGGGTACTGGAAATGCTCAGAGCACTCTCGGGTGGAAGCCTTATGGAACACCTCTTGTTTCACCAATTTCTTGTGATGATACTATTACTAGAAGTGATATACAGCTGATAGTCCATACTATGCTCTCACCCATGTTAAGAACCAAAAACTCTGGAGCTGTGACCTCAAGCAATGCATCAGTGGCCGCGCCAGATCAATCTCATGCAGATTCAGATGTTACCGATGCAAGAAAAGGAGATAGTGGCAGCTCTAAACTAATGTCCTTGGAGAAACTTCCATTGCAGTTGGTTGATGAAAATAATGCTTGCATTGATTTAACCGTCGGTGATGATAAGGTGGTTAAGTTGTCCTCTTCCTCTATGTCAATACTGGTATTCGTTGACTGGTCTCAGAAGCTTTTGGGAAGTTACGATACCAGCCACATAGAAAATCTACCGGAAGTTTGTAAATATGGGCATGTAAGCAAGAAAGCTCGTAATGAACCTCTCTCATTGTACACTTGCTTGGAAGCTTTTCTACGTGAAGAGCCTTTGGTCCCTGAGGACATGTGGTAAGTTCTTTTATTATATTTATTTGTTTCTTGCCTCAAATATGCATGTGATCTTTCTGGCGAGTCTAGGAATACGTTTTTTATGTGCATCTCACATGTTTTGTTTCAGATTGAGATGGTGTACAAGATTGTAATATTGCTAGATTCCATTGAGTTTTCCCTCTTCCCTGTCTTTCTCTTTAACTAATGGAAAACCTGTTCTTTTATATATAACATTTCTCCATGTTTGCATGATGAAGGTACTGTCCTCAATGCAAGGAGAGGCGCCAAGCAAGCAAGAAGCTGGATCTATGGAGACTTCCTGAAGTTCTTGTTATTCACTTAAAAAGATTCTCTTACAGTAGGTCAATGAAGCATAAGCTTGACACTTTTGTAAATTTTCCCATTCATGACTTTGATTTGACAAATTATGTCGCGAACAAGAACAACACCAGGCGTCAGATTTACGAACTCTATGCCTTGATAAATCACTATGGTGGCATGGGAAGTGGGCATTATACATCACATATTAAGGTTTGCCCCGTTCTCTGTACCTTCTGGTTTCACACACACACACACACACACACACACACACACACACATATATATATTTGCAGATATTACTTCATAGGTTAACTTTGAACTTGAGGGATATATTGGCATTTCTAGTGAAAGTCCCAATTGCTTGTTATATATTAGTCACACAGCTAATTGCATGCCGAGTGCATCTTGATCTGATGGTTGGTTTCAGTTTAAATGTTCCACCCATGACATAATCTTGATGTTTCATCGACCATTAGAAGTAATAGTACATATCCCGTATGCAGCTTCTGGATGAAAACAGGTGGTACAACTTTGATGATAGCCACATATCACCAATCAACGAAGAAGAAGTAAAGTCGGCTGCTGCTTACGTCCTATTCTATAGACGGGTCAATAACGATAGATCTTCAGCAAGTAATGGAGTCTACTCTACCGTTAGCAGCCACAACATTCCCTCCGGTAGCTAGCAAGCATAGGTTGGCCCCAAATGTCTGTAAATTTAACTGTTATTGCTGTTCTAATATTTAGTGAACTTATACAGTCCACAGGATATTAGGAGGTTACAGGAAGTTAGCATAGGCAAAGATCTCAGATAAAATACAAGACGAATTAGCTCGCCTGCTATCGGCCTTTTCGGCCTGGAAAAGAAACGCTTGTAGTATTTTTGCATATCTAGTGTTTATAATGTTTGTAAAATATCTGTCTCCATTTCTTTTTCTGCAAATTTCTCTGCTGTGGTACTCTATTTCAGCATCGAATCAGAAGAATCCTCTGTTATGCTGGTTGTTCTCTCTCTATTTTTCCAAATAAAAGGATTAGAGAACTTTTACTAAGAAAATTTACTATTAAATCCTTGTTCCCATCTCTTCAAATGTAAAATGAAATGTGAAAAAGGCATGATGAGAATGGTTGGTAGCAATAGCAATGATACTAGTGTTGAACTTGTCAATTGTTTATTCCCACCTTCCATATACCACATTAACATAATCCCAACACCAAAAGGCCACTTTTAGTCAACTACTTTCCTTCAAGTATACCTTTCATCTTCACACACACACACACACACACACACAGATGAGAGAGAGAGAGATGAGAAGAACTTCCTTGTTGCTCATCTTCATGAGCTTCTTCTTGTGTTCATATGTGCATTCACAAACATCAGATTCATGCACTTCTCCTCTCACCCTCCAATCTCCTCTTCCTTTTGACACAACTTCTCTCCACTGTGTGACAGTGTGGTCTTCTCAAGGCTTCATCCTCAGAGTAAGCATTTATTTCTCTTCATTCACAAACACACATCTTCTCCTCTATTTCTTACAATTATCATGTGTGTGTGTGTGTGTTTTGTTGCAGTATGTGCAGGGTTCTCCAAATGTGTGGAACTTCTTGCTCTCTGCTCCCAACACAAATGCATACATTGCTATTGGATTCTCACCCAATGGGGACATGGTTGGGTCAAGTGCCTTAGTGGGTTGGGTTGGTTCTGATGCCATGTCTGTCTTGCAAAAATACTACTTAGGTGGTCAATCGCCAAATCTTGTCACAATTGAGTCACCTGATCAGGGCTTGATAATACGGAATTCTTCCATGTTTGCCCAATCGAATCATCTCTACCTGTCCTTCCAGTTGATCACTGACACCACACCCACCCCCCGTCTCATATACTCTGTGGGCCCTGCTGGACGACTCCCCTCCGGCCCTACCTACCAACTCACTCAGCATCGGGACCAGATCTCCACTGTCCTCAACTATGCTACAGGTCAGAATCATTTTCTTACGTTATAAATTACTGCAACTTAAAAATCATGGCAAATGAATACTAACTATCACGGTGAAATAAAGCCAACATGAAAACTTTTGGTCTCCCTTGCAAATACAACAAGTAATAGTCGTTGTGGTATTCGTATTCGTAATTAATTGGTATTTACTATAATTTTTACTTTTGACCATGATAATGACCCATAACAAAAAGTCATAGTTATTCGAGTGTGTTTGATAGTTTTATTTCGTGTATATGAAGATTTCTTGTTGATGAGAATGATTTTTGGTAGTTTAGTTGTGATTTTGATGGTATTGATTTGGACATGGCTTAGGATGAGTGTCTAACATGGTTAATTGGGGAAATTGCACTTCACCCCCTCAAAAACTAGACATAATAAGTATGCCCCCTTGAAAGGCTTTTGCAAGAAGAAATTCCACTTGGTCAACTTTTTGTGGAATTTTGGTAGCATTTTACACCTAAAATCACTTTTGCAAGAGTTTGAAATGATTTAATTTAATTCGAAGTTTTAATATTACATGCTTTCTAAAGTTTCTAATAATTCCATTACTTGTAAAATCTTGGATTATATATTTTTCCCATAGTAGTAATTGGGCATGCGTGTTCTCTTGAAAATTATCGTATATATGTAAATATTCACTTAACGCATGTATTTTACGTACATTTTAGTTGCTACAAAAATGATAATAAGACCTTGAGCTAAAGATGGAATTTCGTGAAACTTATTGAAATGTACATATTTATTTATTTTCTTTTGACAAGAAATAAAATCATTATATTAAAAGAAAAATGGATAAGAATTTTTTGGGGTAAAATTTTAAGTAATTTTAGTTAGTTAATAGTTTATTTAGTGTATAAAAGGCTATAAAACTCATCATAAAGTTAACTAGGGGCGAAGCGCTAGGACAAAAATAATTATAAGGGTCTAAGTGAATTTCCATGCTTTACAAGGGGTTTAGTATTCAAAATCAATACTTTTAAGGGGGTAAAGTACAAAATTTCCATTTGTGATTTATCAATCTTGTCTCAACCACCATAGTGGTCATGTTGTTCGTTAGTCGTTGTCCCTTCCACTATTATATGGGCCATACATTTAAGTTTAAAATTGAACATATTATATTAGATAATTACGTTAATGTAAACACATCATTAATTAAAAAAAATATTATTAGTGCCCTTTGATAATTATGTACGGTTTGCACATATATTTACCAATTAAATAAAATAAATTTTATTGTAAAATAATATATACATATTTTGATCAAAGTCTACTAATATATTTTATAAGTACGTGTGCGATGCACAACGTATTCATTAATCAAGAATGATTCAATTATGGGTCCGTATTAGCTATTTTTCAAAGTATGTGGGTGCAGAGTGCAATTATTTTATGTAGCCCACTAACGAACCTAAAGTATAAAATTAACAAAAAATTGACTTGAATTGCAAAGTTTGCTGACTTTTAGAGAAGTGATATTGTAATAAAAATACAAAAATTCATAAGATGTACTGAATTAATTTTTTATGTGTTTTGTTGATGTCATAAAAACTTCTGTTTTTGTGATTGGAAAAAATAGCAAACAAAATTGTAACTTTAGTTGTGGTGAAGATTAAAAATATTTGAGAAGAAAATTGCATAATAATAATAATAAAAAAGATGAAATTGTAGCATTTATTAATAAGTTGTAAATATCTACCGGGGGATGCTTACAATTTTTAACTAGAAATTGATTTAATTTCAAGTGGTTCAAAAGTAAAATTGCAAACCTCGTGAAACACTCAATTTGAAAAGTTATTGTGGACAAAATCGAACATGTGTTATTACAGCACGAGGTTGTAAATTCGAGTCATATAGATGTGGGTTGGCAGCTTATTTTTAATATTTGTTTATAATTAATGTATTGAATTAATATTTGAGTTTAAATGTACTGATGTAGCGATGAACAATATATAAAAAAATATTATTAATTAGGTTTCAAACTTATAATATGCTTGGCGGGTTTTCTTTAATTAATTCATAATTATTTTTGTGCATTAATTAGAGTGCATATTCTTTTAGTAATTAATAAACATTGGCTGCATGATTAAAAAGAAATATTAGACCCAAAAAAAAAAACAATATTGTTATGAGCTGTGATTAGCTTGTATAACTGGTCAAGAACTACATACATATCAATGTCATGTCCACATTTTTTTCAACCTAAATAAATGATTTTTTATTTGAAAATTAAATTTAAAAAAAGGAGTTGATTTGGTGGAGTAGGTGTTAGGTCCATATTACTCTTTTTTATGATTTCAAAATACTTAAAAATCAAAAGATCAATTTTAAATTTGATATTTTGAAAATTATATATCGGGAAATTCGTCGAATTATAATCTGAGTGATCAATTATCAAAATACTAATACTATACTTTTAATTATATTAATTAACACATATAAAGTCCAAACAAAATGATAATAATTATTTTTTAACCTAAACATATTTTTTTAATATTAGTCGTGTTTGTAGACTTTGTATATATTTATAAATATAAATAATATATGGTGATGATGGAGTAATTATTAATATATTATTTTACCTGCAGGCTGTATTCCTAATGAATCCCATGTTATGAGATCATTCCTCAATAAAATAGTACAAAGGGCATCTTCCCAACATTATTTTCTTTACAAAAATTCTTTTTCTTTTTTGCATATAAATTTAGGTTTTAGTCAACTTTAGGTAACTGGTCAAGGGCTACAAGTTGGGAATTAAAAAAAATTAAAATAGTACATCATTTAGCTTCTTTTTTTTTTATAAAAAAAGTAAAAACTAAAATATTGAACGTAAGTGATATTAAATATAATTTTTCAAATCATATTAATTACACCAAATCTTAATTATCCCACAAAAAAGAAAGAAAAAAGTAGTTATCTACTAATTATTTTAATGTGAATAATATGCAAAACAGGTCAATTTCAAACGGATAGTAGCAGGCCAGAGGCAAGTCTTAGGAGAAGCCATGGGCTATTGAACATGTTTGGTTGGGCCATTCTGATGCCGATTGGTGCGATGGTGGCTCGCTATATGAGGCAATGGGACCCAATCTGGTTCTATTCCCACGTCGTTATTCAGTCGTCCGCATTCATTCTGGGCTTATCCGGTATTATATGCGGTCTTGTCCTGGAAAATCGTCTCAATGCTTCCGTCAACAAGCACAAAACCCTTGGCATCGTCATCCTCACACTTGGCTGCCTCCAGGTGACTTTCATCTTAAGTAGTATTCAATCGATCATAGGATGTCAGAAATGATATCATTGTCTTTCTCTCTCTATCCACTAAAAATATCATGAAAATAGATCTGTTAATGGACGGACAATACCTAATTCAGGTCTATAAATCTCATAAAACGTGTCTAATTAGCTTATAATAACGAACAGGTGATTGCGTTTCTAGCTCGTCCGGACAAGGCATCGAAGGTGAGAAAGTTCTGGAATTGGTATCACTTCAGCGTGGGGAGGATTCTCATATTTCTGGCTGCGGTAAATGTGTTCTATGGGATCCATTTGGGTGGAGCCGGGTCGGGTTGGAATGCGGGTTTTGCTGTTGCTCTTGTTATCTTGTTTGTCATTTCTCTTATTTTAGAGCTTAGGATGTGTTTGAGGAAATGATTTCTTTTAATTTCTTTTTTTTTTTTTTTTGGTGTTTGTTACTTGGAGTGCTTAAATTTTCCTTTATATGATTATTATTGTATTTTATTTAGATGATTATTGGATATTTTGTACGTATATTTTTTTTTGTGTGTATTTGTCGATTTTTATATACAAGTATATGTAGTTAAAAGACGTTTGTTACAAGGGGCGATGTAATAATAGGAGACCACATGTCGCGCACTTGTACCTCTACAATCTACAAGTCCTTGAACTGTGACAAAATGGAAGCACTGAAAAAATAGGTAAAAGTTTCAAACGCTTTAACACAAATTTATTAGTTAAAGTTCATTCGCATTTGACTCGCTAAATATACCAGTTCATTTAACTTGAATTATTTGTTCGATCATATTTGAAGGTCTAGGTCAAAGGAAAAATGATTTGGGGTATGTAGTCGATAAAACGATCTGTACTGAAGATTTAATACGTCAAATTTGTGTATTGAATGCTTAATCGAATTTGATAACTTATTTATTGGGTCCGCTTTTGTTTACCGGTAACCAATATGAAATCAAATTGAGAATTGATTTTGATAAACTTTGTATTGAATATCGAATCGAAATTTTTATTTGTACTGAAATTTTAAATTCGATACAGCTCAATCAATTTATCAAACTACACACCCCTAAAAATGATGAAATATGTGTAAGGAGAAGGTTGATTTGATCAATTTATAATACATAGTTTAGTTTGCTAGTTTGATTTTCCTCTCTTATAATTAGGGGTTCACATGCATTGTGTTCATGATCAATTCACATATTATATAGATACGAGGAAAAAAAAAGAAAAAATATAATATTATTAATTACTTGAATTTACAAAATACAGAGTCCATAATTGATTTGAGAAAAGCGATTATTGCGTTTAAATTAGCCATTTTATAATTGATTATGAAAATACTGATTGTAAATGAGTATAAAATATTTAACGGATATAATGAGTAATTAGGATAATTGCGATGAGATTAAAAATTATAATTTAGATCTGGAAAAGGATAATTTGGATTAAATTACATACATTATAATTAATTACATTTGCATTTAAAATACAGATTTAGAGTGTTCAATAGCAGAGTAAATGAGGCTTTAAATTAAACAAAAATACAGAAATGGCCATTTCCCTAGTGGGCCAAACAATGCTTTAGAGGTTAGAGCCCAAGCCCAAAAAAGCCCTGAGGCCCAGTTTCAGAAACCTATAAGGGCCGTAAACCCCTCAAGTCGATCACGCGGCCGTCAATTGAGCCCATTGCTGCCCTAGGGTTTTAGTCTATTTGAGCGTCTTCCGCAGCATTCCCCTACTTCCACCCATTCGACCACTTTGTCGAACTCCCTCAGCGGAGCCGCACCGAAGAGCGAGCAATGGTGAGAATTCAGATCCCATGTAGTTAGCCAGTTCGAATTCGTTCTTGGTGTATGCTTATGTGTGTGTATATTGTGTTATCGCATACGGAGAAGAAAAAAAGATGTGTTTTCTGTTCAGGATTGTTCAATTTATCCAATTGTTGTTCATTCTTGAATTTAGCGTTGTGTTGATTGAGCTTTGGATTTTATCTACGGTTGTGGATTTGCTTTGACTTGTAGCTTTTAGGGTTTTTCTTTTTTACTTGTGTTGTATTTCAGCATGGGTGCTTGATAGTAATGTTTCAGGAACTAGTTACTAGATGTTGATAGTTTTTATTTATTTTTCGCCGGTTTTATTATTTAGCATGCTCGGTTATGCAGTATTACATAATGGTATTTGAAGTTCTGAATGTTAATTTTAAGGCTGCCCGTTAGCTTTCTTCGTAAGGGTTTTTTAAGTTGGTGTGTAGCTTAAAGGATTTGTTAGGCCGCTTGGTTCTGTTATGTTTTATGTTCATATTGTATTAGTGTTGGCTGACTGTTGATGGAGGATGATTTTATGCGTTCTGTCTCTTGCGTGGTATTCGTTTGTATTTAACTTTGCTAATTCTGTGAAATGTTACTTGTAGGCGTTTGTCAAAGCCCAGAAGTCGAAAGCTTACTTCAAGCGGTTTCAGGTTAAATTCAAGAGAAGGAGACGTAAGTAGCTGGTGGTTATTTTTGCTTTAGTGTTTTTAGTTGTAACACTTCTTGACTTCATAATTTCTGATGCAGAGGGGAAGACTGACTATCGGGCAAGGATTCGCCTGATCAATCAAGACAAGAACAAGTACAACACTCCAAAATATCGATTTGTTGTGCGATTCGTATCCTGATCTGCCAATCTTTGTTTCATCTTTTTGTTTTTGTTAGTTTGTATATGTTAAGTTGATGCTGCTTCTTGTTGCCCGTGATTCAGTTTTCCTTTTGATGTTGGGTGCAGTAATATATGTACTCCTGGCTCTTTCTGGTTAATATGTTTCATATTTATTATGTGAATCATTTCATGATTTTTATGCTGTGAAGATGTTGATTCAAAATATTAGCTTAGGTTGAGATTTTTACTAACTTTTAATATTCCTGAATGCAAAATTTGGAGTGGTGGTTGACCTTGTTGTGATTATTTCAATATTATCATTCCATTGTCATTGTGAGCGAATATAGTTTGTGGTGTGTTGGATGCCTTAACATGATTTCCAGACCAACAAAGATATAATTGCCCAAGTTTCATCTGCAAGCATAGCTGGTGACCATGTCCTTGCCGCTGCTTATGCTCATGAGCTGCCTCGTTATGGCCTTGAAGTTGGCCTCACCAATTATGCTGCTGGTATTGTTGTTATCTAAATAAGCTTTTCAAAAAATTTCACTCCAAACAATTTGAATCACACATGGGTCTTGTGTACTAGCTTACTGCACTGGACTTCTTTTGGCTCGCCGAGTTCTGAGAAAGCTGGATATGGATAAAGAGTATGAAGGAAATGTTGAGGTAACCTGGTTTTTGTACTCTCTGTATATATATTTGTTTGCATGTTTGTCTTTCTGTTGGTGTACTTGTGCCCACATTGTTTGTTGCTGTTGTGTGCCCATATCATTGTTTGGGTGCTTGTCAAAATGTCCGATTGTGTGTGTATATTAGTGTTTGAATGTTTGGGTTAGGATCAATACTAACTGAATTTCTTTTCAGGCCACTGGAGAGGATTTCTCAGTTGAACCAGCTGAAAGCAGGAGGCCTTTCCGGGCACTCCTGGATGTTGGCCTTGTGAAAACCACGACCGGGAACCGTGTTTTTGGTGCACTTAAGGTACATTCTGGCTTGATTAGGAATTTAAATATTTGGCTCTCTGTAACTGCCTGAAATGGTACTTGTAGGAGATTTTGCAACATTTCATTTTACACCTAACCAGATATACTTGGTGATTACATGGGCTTGTTCATGCAATGGAATTGTTGAAGTCAATTGTTCAAATGTTTGTTTCTTAAATAAAAAATCTTCTGAGTTATGGAATTGTTTGTTATACATATTATCTAGCATTAGACCTTGCAGTAAGTTTTTTTTCATGATGCAGGGAGCTCTGGATGGTGGACTTGATATCCCTCACAGTGAGAAGAGGTTTGCTGGGTTTAGCAAGGACAGCAAACAACTTGACGCTGAAGTCCATCGGAAATACATCTATGGTGGCCACGTTGCTGCTTACATGAATGTAAGCCTTAGTTTCTATTCTTTGTTTGTCATGTTTAGAGTAAAACTTGCCAACTTTCTTTGGTGTGACCCATACCATTGGTAAACATTTCTTATAATCCACAATTAATTATGTACAGACTTTGATGGAAGATGAACCTGAGAAATACCAGTCTCACTTTAGCGAGTACATCAAAAAGGGCATTGAGGCAGATAACATTGAGGATATGTACAAGAAGGTGCATGCAGCCATTCGTGCTGATCCTACAGAAAAGAAATCTGAGAAGCAGCCACCAAAGGAGCACAAGAGGTAAGATAGTCTTGTTCAAAGAATCACACTGCAAATATTTTATAATCTATATGATGCGTCAGGACTGGTTTTTCTATTGAGCTGAGCTTGCTGCTCGTTTTATTGTAATGGAAAATTGCGCAAGAAAATGAATCAAATTCAAGTAGTCTAATTTGCAATTGTTACGAATTACTTTTACAGATTCAACCTTAAGAAGCTTACATACGAGGAGAGGAAGGCCAAGCTGATTGAAAGGTTAAATGCTCTAAATGCTGCTGCTGGAAATGACGATGAGGATGAGGATGATGATGAGTGAACATCACATTAGGAGTCTAAATTTCTGGCAAATTTTGGTTTTGTTCTGTTATAATTCATACCTTTGTTGTCATTTTAGGAAAATGGCGGTTTTGTTTTATTGTGTGACCTGGGCACAATAGATTATGGAGTTAATGATTTTCGTTTGAATCTAAACTTTAAATTATCTACCCGCAGTTTTACTTTTGGAAGAATGATTTTGATCTCTAGCTGCATTGTATACATTGCGTTTCAAGGTGTTGCGGGTTTCAGCTAATGAGTTGGAAATTTTCTAAACAAAGTTTGTCTCATTCGGTGGCGCTTAATTTCTGCGGTATGCTTCACATGTTGGATGATGGGGTGAAGCTATATTTCTTGAGTCGTTTTGGCTTTTGAATTCGTTGTACACTTGTGATTAACTTTGTTTTCGGCTAGTGTCATTTTCATGTCTGAGCTTTACATTTTTGTTTCATATCTGTGCTGTAGAATCAGAGAGTTGTGCACTGTGGATGTTCGATGTAATGATTATACCTGGTTGTTTAGAGAAGATCATTTGATGTAATTAAGGTATATCTTCTTGTTTAGAAGATCATATGTGCTTCAACGCAAATCACAGAGTACTAAGGTTATATTTAGGTGGAAGAATTCGAATTTGAGAAAATGATTCTGTATGCAAAGAATCTTTCAATAAACTTGCGAAATATCATTTAAAAGTGAAAGTTGAATGATATAAACTTATTTTAATATATGATTATCTTACCAAATTCCAAGGATAGAGAGATATTAGGGATTTGAAATTTCTTTTAATTGGCTCTGGGATTTTTTTTTTTTAAATTTATAATCCTTAAATTTATAAAATATGTAAAAGAGTTGTGTTATAAACGTGGGCTATCATCCGCATCAGTGCCGTTTCCGACCTCCGTACGATGTTAGTGCCGTATCAGAAAAATTTCTCTTCTATTTTATTGTTTGATATATTGAATAACGTGTTTAGTATGTGTTGAAATTATATTGATATCGTATTCATATTCAATGCATGTAAGATATAAGGGGTTTTATTTTTTTTTCTAATATCAGTAAATTCTGTTAAAAAAAAAATTAGGAGGACTCTTTATTTACAACCACTTTCAATCTTGAGCCGTACACCTATATCAAACCAATGCTCAAGAACAACTGTTGTAATAATCGTTGAATATTATCATGTTTCGTCTGTATTCTTTCCTTCCGAAGTTCCCAACTTACATTTCTTTATTTTCCTCATTTTTTTTATTTTTTTTAGCAAATTTCAATCAATTAAAATGAACTGTGATCGATATTGAGTTGTAGTCCAAATAGGTCAAGATGAGTTCAAATTAAAATTGATAAAGGTTAAATCCTGAACAATGGCTGCATACCTAAATCTCACACTTAAAGAAAGTATGGTAGCTTTCCAAATATTCAAATAAAAAATTATCATAGTGAAAATGAAAGCGCAATGCTAAGCACTACTTGCCCGTTCAATCAAGGTACGTTATAAGAGTGGCATATAATTGAATTTGGACCATTCTTTACTAAGATAATCATCAGTCAAGAAAAATTGTTACGTTCAAATTGAATTGACTCGATAAAAAGGTGCTGATATTTGAAGTGCTTGAGAATTAAGAATAACATAAGAGATGAAATGATAGATTTGCTTGAGTAACACTTAACCCCACATCAAAATGGTGAATAACATATTGGGCAAAGTTGAAGGAGGTTTTTTCTCTAGAATTTTGGAAGATGTTGGAAGGGGTGGTTGAATTTTTATATAGTTTATAAGTATGATTATGCCCTACCTCAACCAAGCAAACCTCTTAAATCTTGCAAACAAAAGTGAGAGGGAACCTTTGCAAAAAGTGATTTGCTTGCAAGAATTCCAAGTTAGGACAAAACTTGTCAAAGGGCATCACTCCCACAAACTCCAATTGATTGCTTCACATGTCCACCAATTGTGGTGGCTCCCTCTTCTCATGATTTGAATGCTTCCTACTACTACTCTTTTCACACCTCTTATTTTACCCTTTTTCTTTCTATAGAGAGAGAGAAGAAATGAGAGAGAAAGAGAGAGAGGATCTTGCAATAGGTTCATTTTTCTTATTTTCACCCAAAGGTAGAAATGAATTAGTTCTTGGATATTTAGGGGAAGTGGGGTGGGGTGGGGTGGGGGGGGGGGGAAGGGTACAAAAGGGGCCATTTGGATCCACTTTTGGTGTAAAAGGGTGCTCTAATTCCCAAGTAAATGCCCTTTTTGTCCAATGCTTTTTTGACTGCAATCCAGCTCTAAATCACAAGGGGTATTTTGGGTTTTGACTCTCATTACATGTTTGCTAATGCCCCTTTTCACACTCTTAATTTATACTTAGTAAACTCATTGCTACAAAGTTGATTACTAATGTAATATACTTTTATTGCATCCTTATTCCTCCCACGAGGACAAAATCAAACCTAGGACTCTTGCCCACACCACACTTAACATATATATATATATTAATTTAAATACAAGATATACTAACCCAAAAAGGGGGGGGGGGGGGGGGAAAAAGTAGTATTATACAATGTGGACCACCAAAATTTCGCTAAATGGATCATTATCAACAAACATTTGGCCCGAACCCGACATATCCACTTGACCCATCAAAAGAGATTTGGATGCCTTCTTGTTGAATGTTTCCTATTATGGAAAGACCCGAAGGGGATGGGGCGAACGCAAAGCAAAATGTGCCCCTCTCATCCACCGGAATTAGAAAGTTCCGGGCCGGAAGGGTTAGGATCGGCCCGCCCGACAAGAAGAACGATACGGTTGGTACCCGAACCGTTACAAACCCATTTAAGTCGTAACACGTATCGAATATTGAAACTGCAGGTGCACGAGGGAGATTGGCGGTCTCTGCCATGAACGTGTTGCGGAATGCAACGTATGCAGTTGTCGGCAGCCGTGTCACTGCTGTGCCCGTGTCCATCACCACCCCTCCCTCACCGTACTCGGTTAGTCGGAAAGTGTCTTCGGATATGGGCACCCGCGTTCCTCCGACTCCAAGACCCGATAACCCGATATAGTAAAAACTCGGGGCCCGTGGGTTTCGGAGCAGCGGTACCCAGGCTGCGCCTACAGGCAATACGGAGCGCCCGAATTCCAACGACCCGAATGAACCCGTGCCCCGGCTCACTAAACAGTAACTGAACGCCTCACCCGCTTGCCCGCCCAACTGGCCCACGAGCGACATGGACCCTCCTCCGAGACCCAACAACCCGGCCGCCCCAATGAACATGCCCCGATTCATATGCCCGCATCCGATAGCGACGTTTTGGACCACCGTGTGCCCGATTGTGAGCGTTTCCATGGCCAAGGTCCCTTTGGTGTACGACCCGTCTCCATACGAGACCTCGTACTTGCACCGACCCGCATGACAACCCGAATTTTCAACCCGTTCGCAGACAGAGGAGCTGCATGAAACCCCGGAGAAGGAGGCGGAATGAGCCGGGTCGAACACCGGGTCGGATTGGTGGTAACACTGGCTACAGGGTTGGCATTGTACCCAAACAATATCACTACCCGAATCAATCACCATATACTGGCTCCTCGCCGGGCTGCCCACCCCAATCCTCACGAAGTACTCCCCGCTGCCCTGGTCCATACCCGAAACCACCTCCGCCCCGAAATCCGCCACCTCGTAGGAGGCCGCGCCGCCTCCGGAGAGGCGGCGGATCAAGCCGGCGACCCTGCGGGCGTCCCTTTTCATTCGGGCCTCGAAGCGGCGGCCATGATCATTGTGCCACGAAAAGCCAAGTCTATCTCTGTGGAGTAAATGAAGCTTAACAGTGGAGTTGTTGGTGATGGGCTTCTTGGTAACCTCATTATCATCGATGTGTTGGGTTGTGGCGGCGGAAGCGGGGGGGCGGAGGTGGGTTGCGGCGGCGATGGAGTCTTTAACGTTGAGGTGCTCGAAGGGGGGGAATGGGATTGCATGGCCGGCGGAGGTGGTGGTTACGGTGAAGGATGAAGCGGGTTGGGGCGGGGAAAGGAGTAGGAGGAAAGGAAGGAGTAGTATGAACATGATTGGGGCGGGCGGAGTAGGAAGAAATGGAGTATATAGTGTTCCAACTTTTTGAGAGGGAAGGGATGTGGGTGGGGGGGATTTATGTGCTTTGGGTTTTGGGATGTGAAGAGGAAAAAGGTAGGGTGGGGTGGGGTTGGGGGGGGGGGGGGGGATGCAGAGAAATAATTGAGTGGAGTGACGGGGTTTTCTTTTTCAGCTATGG
Source organism: Sesamum alatum (assembly GCA_034509735.1). Lineage (NCBI taxonomy): Eukaryota > Viridiplantae > Streptophyta > Magnoliopsida > Lamiales > Pedaliaceae > Sesamum > Sesamum alatum. The sequence goes on from JACGWO010000001.1 coordinate 63,411,566, forward strand.
ACTTTGAGAGGTGAAAAATTCGAAAAATTTTAAGTCGAATTATGTTTGATCGTGTCAAATTAGTATGAAATATTTAGTTATGTAATTGATATTTTTTTTAACAGTATAATAATCATATAAAAAATATACTGTCCTTATATAATTGATTCAAATTTAATTAAATTTGATTTGAATTAAAAAAAAATTTTAAAAAAAAAAACAGTAGTAAAAATGTGGGGAGTGAATTGATTTGAGAGGAGGGAAGTGGTGGTGGAGGTGTCTTTTAGCTGTTTATTAGGTTGTCTTTTGAGCACAGCACACTGTATTTGTTTGTTGTTTTGTTGGTTTTCATCAAACTCTTGTTCATAGTTCAGACACAACCCTGCTCTATCCTACCATGTGAAAATTCTTGTATTTCTTATTCGATTTTCTATTATAATTCGTGTTGTATCTTTTGTTTTATTTAATATTTATACTTCATGTATATAAAATTATTCTTTTAATAAAATTTATGACATAATTTTTATTCATGTAATGTGTATATATGATATGGATAAAATGCAACAAGAATTGCAATATATACGAAATTCAAGCAGCCTGTATTTAAGGTGCTATCATAGTTTCTGCTCGTATGGTGTGAATAAATTATAAATATAAGTAATAGTAAAAATTAAGGTTGCTTGAAAAAGAAAATAAAAAGTAGAAAAAAAATGAAATTCTAGTCTTACATAAAACAACTTGATGCGGCTTGCGACTTGATCGGTGCCCCGTTGTGCAAGGTATTGTCCATTTTGGCTCTGTATGAGCCTCACGATTTTGTCCTGAAAAGGTGCCTTGCTAGGGAGAGGAGGCATTGGGGCTTATAAATCACTCAAGCTCCTCATCTGCAACCGATATGGGACGCTTGCTACATCACAACTCAATATTTATAGTTTTAGCAATAAGGTATAAAAATTGATAAGAAGTTGCTTGTAACGTTTGGTTCAAATAAATTTAACTCAAGTAATTCAAAAGCAGAAACTGTAAGTCACAACTATTATTTTTAAAGTATTTTCAACAATAAGTTGATATGTTTTTACATTTATTGGGTAGAGAAGAATACTATGTTATAAATCGATATTACATCTCATTTTCAATTTAATATATATAAATTATGGGTTAATAATATATATTTAAAGAGGGGCATAGTTTATAAGGGTGTCATTGAAGGTTTTGGACTACACTTTACGGGAGTATATATTGTATTTAACCCTAAATTATGAGTAAAATGTACTTTCTTTTTACAAAAATTATATGCAGAAAAAGGTTCAGAATCGGATAATATAAATATTAAATAATGTGAATTATATCATATAAATTCAGTTACATACTATGTTTTGCATAGCTATTTTCACATACATAGTATGATTAATTATTTACCATAAGTGTAATTTATTTACCGTATAATCCTATTCTATTCTTAAGCACATTAGTTTTTTGAATTTCAATGTGGATCTCCTGTTATGTATTTCTTTCGCGTGTTGGTAAGCGATTGACATGTGTTTTTTTTTTTTCAGATTAAAATATATAATTGAATTATATTGTAGTGTAAAAGTGGAATTACATACAATACACGTGTAGATATGACATTAGTATGTGACATAAAAGTGTGATAAAAGATCATTTACCGTTAAATTGAGCCAAAAGGGCGTTTATCGTGAGACATTTTTGAAACATTTCAAGATAGATAGCATAAATGCATATAATTGAAATAAATATCCATTATCAAGCTTAAAAACAAAATGTTGATAAGCAAGATTAATAATTGACTCATAAGAATTGATTTTTTTTTTTTAAATACAAATAAAATAAAGATAAGTGCATGGATGGACTTGCTGGCTCTATGAGCCCAACAAGATTAGCATTATGATAATTATAATTGAAGCTTCATTAATTAATGAATTGATCCAACACATTTGTTTTGTCACTTCTTCTTTTATTTTTATTCCTTTCTCTTTTTTCCTTTTCTTGTTTTTGGGTTCTTTTAGTAGTATTTTCTCATTACCACAAGGTTGGAAATTTTGAAAAAAAAAAAGAAAGTGAAATTTAATATATTTTGGATTAAACTTCCCTGCAATTTCTTATATATCTCATTGAAAAATGTCTAAATTTAACAAATAAATATATAATATGACTAAAAAAATTATAAAATTCCACTCAAACAAAGTAGTCAATTCATTCATATTTCCTCATGGTGGTCGCATATATAATTGATTATAAAATAATTGATTTTTGAGTAATTAATTTTATAAAATATGACTATAACGTTTGGATTCATATTTTCATAATTGATTAGTTAAAATACCAAAATTAACCTTATTTCTAATAACAATAAATGAATTAAAAAAATTATTTAACAGGCAAAATAGGTGATTCAATGAAAACAATCATGTGGGATTAAAACTACAGATGTACCTTTTAATAAAATACCAATCATAAAGCAAATGTGATACATTTACAATGTGATTGGTCACTTTCTTTGAATTGTACATCAATCACATGATAAGTGTATATACTTACTATATAATTGGTTCAAATTTAATCGAACCGAGTCCAAACTAGAATTTTCCGTATAAAAAGATTGTGCGTGTTTGGCAATTGAGTGGTTTGCATAAAAGTAGAGTCAAAGCAATCCAAAGTATTGAAGCATCTCCTAACAGCTGATTTCCCCATTACCAAACAAAACGAGCATTAGCCGCAAGCTGTTGGCAGACATTCTTTTTACTTACAAACACTACACATGTTTTTATTTTTGTTTTTGTGTGTCTAAAAGAAAATCAAAAGTTAGCAAGATTCTTGCTTTTTTACCCGGATCGATTCGACCCGAACACGACGACATCATCAACCCCCACAACTATCTTATTATTACTGAATAAATGGATTATATCTGATTTGCCATTACTATAAATCCATAGTCCCAATAATATATTCTTTTGCAACATTTATTATTTCTCAAGTTATTACAGTCAAAACATGACACATGAGCTGAAATTAGTGTAAATTTTTTAGTAAATGAACTATTGAAATCTTCGTGTTGCAATGCTGCTAATAGTCATAACTTTTAGCACATCGACAAGCACTCGATCTGATATAGTATTATTATATAAATGAAATGTTATTGGCATTATATGTTGTGGCTATTTTGACACTTATGGTAAAGTTTGAATGAGAAAAAGTAATTATAAATGGTCAACCATATTTTCTTATATATATGAACCCCCGGACCAACATCCGAATGTTGCTTTCTCGTTCCGTCACAGAAGCGAGGGCTTCTCTGCTCTGATTCACCTCCGGGAAGGAGCTTGATTCGCTTCAAAAAACCGATTGAGTTAGGAAGTTGCCTTAAGCGGAATAGCCGGAAAGCCAGGGGAGTGACTGATTGCCTAGTTGGCAAGCAGGAACGGAGCTAAAGCAAAGGGAGGGGAACAGTGTCATCGATCCCTAGCCAGCTACCCGGAAGCCCAAAAAGCGTGAGGGGAGCTGGCATAGTTGAGATGATGCTGTTACTCTCCCAACCAAAGAGAGACGGGAGAGCGACTGACCTCCTAGTCGGAGGGCAGGAGCGGGGGAGCTAACCACCAAGAGTGGTGAACGGTAGTCAGCGAGGAATTGCAGCTCGGTATGACTTCTGTTTTAGAATTGTAGCTAAAGCAAAGCCAGTGACTGACTGCCTAGTTGGCAGGCAGGAACGATAAATGAATCAATGGTGTTACGCGCGCGCGCGAATGAATCCCACAGGAAATTTATCGCTAGTACATTGTCGAATCGTACTCAGCAGAATATGGAGGTACTTATGCTTAGCTTGAGCCTGAAGTTTGAGTAGTGTGGGAAGCTCCTTTCCGTTAAAACCTAATCCTAATCTTGCTTCGTTGTCATTTGCTTACTCAAGCTGCAGTGGATAGGCTGCTCAAAGTAAGGATTGCAAGCGGAAAACCATCCCCAAAAGGGACAAGGCGTCCGTAGGCGGAGCTGCAGTGAGCCAACATTGTATATCAAATGCCAATCCACATCTGAGATTCTCATTCTCGAACTCTATGTGAATAATAATAATAAATAAAAAGAAGGCGCAATCAATGAAATCTTGCTTGGTCTTCACTGGGAACTTGAGTAAGGAGTAGGAGGCTTCTAGCTTACCATCTATAGTAGGCCTCGAAACCTTTCCATATTCTTCTACTCCAGGTTGGTCTAATTGGAGGCATCCCCTCTCTCTTTTGAAGGACAATGAACCTGCCTCTTGTCCTCTTGCTTTGTCACCTGATGAACACACGGAAGGTTCCTTTTCCACTCAGCCCGAGAAGTCACTTCGTCGGGTGCGGACTCTTTATTTACATCCATGCTTTCTTTATTTTTTATCCTCGTTTTACCCGCTCAATCCCAGGTGGAAAAATCCTCGACCTATTCTGACTTTTGAAAGGATATTCAACTTTTAAGCATTATACCCTTCCTCGCAGACTTCAAGGACATCCTCGGTGAGCTCTCCGGAAGAAGTGTTGAATGATACCAGTCCATGAGAAGTTTATTAGGTGAATTTTTGATGACCGATAGCGTACAAGTACCGTGAGGGAAAGGTGAACTTTTTCCTCATTCTTCTGCAGTTGATGTTACGGATCAGCCTCACTCTTCAGGCCAGCAGCTTTGCTCAGCATTGGCATTTATAACAAAAAGAAATACTTTAAGTATGAACTGTAAGAACCGGGAATGCTTTAAGCAGTCCTTTTTCTTTGACAGCCTAAGCGCTCTCTAAGCCAGCTAGGTAATTAAGAGCAGTTCCTCTCGGATAGAAAAGGAAGCCGCGGATTCGACCGTAGGCAGCCTCTGCCGCCGTTACAATGGGAATGCATCCGCTTATCTCACTAAATCAGTGAGAAAGTGCTCCGCGATGGGTCGCGGTAGTTATCGAAAATTTTCTCTAAGACTTTAGTTCAAGGGGACAAGTAGAATCTCTTCATCACATGATTCGATGAAATATCTTGAAATTTCTTTTATGTCGAATTGGTAAGTGTAACTCCTCGATTCAAGAAGAGTTCAAGGGTAGGAGGAGAATAAGAGGTTAGCAACGTACGAACGTTTTCCAAGCGAGCCAAGGGCTCCACCATCAGCTTAGGTCTAGGTACAACGTGAGGCTTACTCTCCCGGTTTAGATAGAGAGGGACGAAGTGTTGGATTTAGGATTTAGTCGTCTAAAGCGAATGAAGATCTCAGTGAATGCCCCCCAAAAGGGACAAGGCGTCCGTAGGTGGTATGCGGGAATCCAAATGATGAACAAGTTCCTAGTCCCTTTAATGGGAAGCAAAGGCAACGAGACGGCGGCTATTGCTCTACAAAAGTCTAAAAGACGAAGGAGGAAGCTCAGGACTGTACCTATTCCCTTGATTGATTTGATGAACCGGGGGAAGGATATTCAACAGGTTTGCATACCATTGGTAGGTTTAGCTTGATTGGGATTAGTGAGAGATCAAAGTTACAGAGAAGGCAGGATAGAAAGTATATAGTCTAGCTAAAGGGAGAAGGAAGGACAGGGGTTAGTACTAGCGATAAATTTTCCCTTGGCAGAAGCTTCTCGCAGCAACTATCCATAGCGAGAGAGATCCCTTGTCTTTGTAGCCTACCTATCTATAGACTATCTATAGAATAGCACGATAGAAGTCCTAACCTATAGTAAATTAGGGTTTCTCGAAGATGATCAAGAGAACCAAACCCAACATGTGCACTGGGAGGGGGACTTTGACCCAGAAGTATCCCAACCCTGAACTCTTTGTTGGGTGAAATCGGCTCACATTCCTGCCTGAGTTGTTGACCATCACCTGACCTCACACGGGAGGCCCCGCGCCGAGTGATTCTCCCCCAAAAAACTCTACATGTGATATTCCGAAAACAGAAAGATGTGATTTAGTCCCGGGGCGGGCAGTAAGATACGCTAGGCGGAGTAGTCGCTCTGAAGCAGGTTTTCTTCGACTGGATCAATGCATGTATGAACCCCAAGAAAATCCCGAAGGTCTAGGTCTAGTCTAGACCGTATAAAAGTTAATGAGTTAATTTTCTGTTACAACCACTATGTAGATGCTGTGTGCGGTAATCATGTGAAAGATTCTGAGGAGCCTAGCGCGAAAGCCGTTGCGCGTTAGGATCGATGTAATTGAGCTCGACTGATAAGGAGAGGAGCGAAGGAGTTTTCTTGCTAGCCGGGAGCAAGCCGGATTTTAAAATTCAAGTGAAAGAGTAACTTTCACCTAGAATTGCAGTGCCAGTTGCAGACATGAGATATGCCGCTTAAATACCAATAGTGAGAGAGGCTGGTATCGGCTAAGTTCAGTGTAAAGCGGGTTACGGAATCCGATTTCCAT